>WAAG01057629.1:116755-143708 GCA_013390105.1 Tichodroma muraria | reverse complement strand
TCCCCGCTCCATTCCCCGCTCCATTCCCGCTCCATTCCCGCTCCATTCCCCGCTCCATTCCCCGCTCCATTCCCCGCTCCATTCCCGCTCCATTCCCCGCTCCATTCCCACAGGGAAGCACAGCCCTGTTCAAACCACGGCCCGCCGTGGGTGCAGTGCTTTTTCTGCTTAACGCGATGCACGAATTATTCATTTGCTAAATAACAAAAAGTGGGGACGGGGGGAAAAGGGGCTGTAGCTTGGATGATGTGGTAGGATCCCCCCCCAAAAAAAAAAACCCAAAACAAACAAACACCCTTCCAATTACAAAAAGAAAAAATAATTTAAAGGAAAGTAATGAAGGGAGCAGTGTGTGCTTCAGTAGGGTTTGATCAGAATATGTATTTAAGTCTTTTTGAGGGGCACAGTCACTGAGTGGAGCAAATGTCTGTGAGTTACAAGAGCAAAGGCATCTGAGGGAAAAAGGGCAGAAGAAAATGAAACTGTAGAAACATTTACCAACAGAACAGAGATGTTCAAAAGGATCTTCTGGTGATGGCAAGATGTGAAAATCGGTGTCAAGAAGCACAGTACACACAGAGTCAACATTTTAACCACCGCCTCTTAATTTTCCCCCTTCTTTCAAGTGCTATAATTCCTGCAAATTGCAAATGTATGAGGGTCCACGTCTGTTGTGTTTGGAGAGGGTGGAGGTAAGCTGAGCCAGGAGCTGTGGATGCTGGAGGTAAAAAATCCCAATTATCCCAGGAATGTGCTTTGGGACTGCAGGGCTGTGGGAGCGGCGAGGAGCGGGGTCTGTCTGGGTTCTTCTTCCAGTCAGCTTCACTGCTGCTTCCTGCCCTTACTCTAACCTTAGCTCCTGCACGAGGAGGAGCAGGCTGGTGTGGGCTTCCCAGCTGCCTGGATCCAGCCAGGATCCCTGTGGCTGGAAATCCCTTGGCCCTAAATCCCAATTAATCTGTGTTGAGCTGTGCATCAGAGGGATTTCCCTCCCCTCATCCATCAGCAAGGGATGCAGTGGTGGAGAGAGATGGAGCAGCGCCAGGCTGTGGAGACAGCAGTGGGGTGACCCTGCTTGCATCCCATCCATCCCTCCATCCACGCTGCTGGCAGCGATCAGAGGGTTGACTCTATCCCTTTTCTCATATCTCTGGGTGCCCAAGTCACTGTAAACCTCCAAGACGCTCCCAAAGCCGTGCTCTAATGTCACCCTGTGGCTCAGGCTTGGTCCTGGCTGCCGGCACTGTCATGTCCCAGCCCTGGCTGCTTCACGGATTCCAGGTCAAACCACCCCACGGGCAGGTGGTGTCAGGGAATCGTTGTTTTCTAGGTTGTTAAATCCTTTGCTCTTTAATTCTTTGCCTCCTGAACACCCCCAAGGTATGTTATAATCACCCCAAAATGCAGCCACTAATTGTTTGGTGTCTCCGTGGGGGAGGAAGAGCAGAGTCACATTAAATCACAATAATCAAGAGCTTCTCTAACAAATGAACTCGAACCTACTTGACAGGAGGGAGCCGCGGTGCTGCCTCGCTCCGCGAAGGGCCGTGTTTAGTCGTAATCTTATTTGTAATCTAATCAATATGTTTACTGAAGGAGAGAATATCATCGAGTATTACTTTAAGACACTTAGGGGATGTGACACCGTTCACAACTCACATGTGAACAGGTTGGCTGGCTGTGTTTGCTTGTAGGAAGGACGCGCTGTGTTCTAGCGGGGCTGGCACGGGGGGTTGTGTGGGGAGCAGGGGGTCCCCAACTGCTCAGGAGAGAGGGATGGGCTGTGCCTGAGCCCCTCCTCAGCTCCCCATCCCACAATGTCCATGTCAGTGCCCAGGCCCTTTCCCAGGCTTGTGGGCAGGCAGTTCCCTCCAGTCTTCTGTGGCTGATGGTGAACCCTGCCCTGCGCCAAGCCCGTGAGACCTTTTATAGTGTGTGAGCCTTCAGGAAGGTTCGGAGGTTTTATTAAAAACTCACCACGTACCATCCATAACAAGCAATTAGGCTCTAATGCACCCAGTGGAGGAGCTGCCCCCTTACCCCAGGCAGTTAGAAGGTGCCTTTTACCCTGAAACATGAGGGTTATATGCATACAAGTGTACATAATGTTTCCCTTATAAAATTTTTATCCTGTCTAAAGTATCCCAAAGCTCTTTAAAAACCTCTGGAGGTTTGGCTGCAGCTCTGGGGAAAGGGAGGGCTGTTTAGGTGAAGGCAGCCCCTGCAGACTGACAGTGAGGGGGGACACTGTGTCCCAAGAGGGCAGAAATGTCATCTGAGACAGGCAGGAATGGGACCAGTCCCATGGGTCTTGGACAGATGTGCCAAGATCCTGAAGCATCTTTAGGAGTCCAGAGCCCGTGGCACCACACAGACATGCCCCCAGCTCACTGATGAATAAACACATTACCTGTGGGTTAAACTGTCAGGGAAGCTGGTAGGAAAACAAAAATGAGAGGAAACATAAATGCTGTCCACTCAATTATTTAAATTAAGACTTTTTTGAAAGCTGTGTTTGTAGAAAACAGCCACCTCCCCTTTTATTTTTGAAAGAGTTGGGGTTAGGGTTAGGGTTAGGGTTAGGGTTAGGGTTAGGGTTAGGGTTAGGGTTAGGGTTAGGCTTGAGAGAGCCAAAGAGCCTGGAGCTCCAGGAACACTGGCACTCAACATTTACGACTGAAAAATAAGTAAATGTGGCACTTGACAACGTGGTTTAGTTGGCAAGGTGGTGTTTGGTTGGACTTGATGATCTTGGAGGTATTTTTCAAGTTTAATGATTCTGTGATTCTATGAGTGCATCTGCTGCTGCTCTGTGTGGAGCTGGCAAGGGCTCCTGAGGTGGCTTTTTGTGGGATTTTTGTTATGTTTTTCTTGGAAGTGGCATGTTATTTTTTGAATAACATAAAGAGTGATTTAAAATAGAGCCCACTCATCATAGATGACAGGGTAGCTACAAAATCCAGTGTTTCAGGAGAGAAATGCCAACACAACAGCCCGAAGGCACTTGGAAAAGCCGATGGATAAAGGGTGGGTGGCTGTGCTGGGGCTGGTGCCTGGCACAAACCAGGGCTGGGAAGCTGCTTCCCCCTGCCAGGGAATGGGGGCAGCAGGATGGGGGATGGCATTTCTGGCACAGCAAAGTGAATCCAGGTGCCTTTGGCTGCACGGGGCAGGCATGTGGGATGTGGACTGGGAGCAGAGGAGAAGCACGAGGGGCGGGTGGTTTTCCACCAAAGCCTTGTGGGGATGCTCCAGGGCTGATGCTCCAGCCAGGGCACCCCCTGCCAGCTGCCATCTCTCAACAAAAGTAGAGTAAATGCTTTGGCAGCTCATCCCCCCTGCACATCCACTGCCGTTGCTGCCTGAGCCATCGGATGCTAGCCTGGAGGTGCTGGTCCCTTAATTTACGGGATACTGGAGGGGAAAATGCAGGAGAGACGTGCTCTCAGGGATGTTTTTCCAGTGGACATGCCAGAGGCAGGTGACTCGTTCCCCCATGCTGGTTCAGACGTGCTCCACTCCTTTCAAACCGAGTCTGCCACTGGAATGGGGCCCTACAACCCTGAGGAATCCGTGAGGAGCCGCTGGCGTCCCACGCGAGGCGGAGCTCAGAGCTTGTGTTCTTGCTGCCTGCAAGCAGGGAGCAGTGTCCCCACGCTGGTCTCTCTGCAAACCTTCGGCCGGTGTGTGGTGACACTTCCCCATCAGAAACGCCGTCCCTGGATGCTCTGACCACTGTCCCTCTGTCCCTGCCCGTCCTCACAGCACGGGTGCTGCTCCCACACCCACGGACTCGGAGGAATCCCCCCCAGGTCCGGGGAGTTCTCCTGTGCAGGGAGAGGGCTTTGCTTCCATTCTGGTATTGTCAGATACACTGAGTCACACTGAGATAAATCCTGCAGCTATTACAGACTGTTTCTGCCTGAAAAAAAAAGATGTATGTGGATGTTAACATTGCCAGTTGTCACCATGCTATGAGGGATGTTGTGGAAATAGAAATGGAGAAAATATAATAGATACTTCAGATTTGCAGCCTTAATAGCTTTACAGCACATCTAATTATTATATATCTATCACGTCAATATACTGCAGCACTCGTGGTATTTTTATTTAGCTCCATCTGGTGTATGATAACACGCTTCTGGCACCAAACAAGCATGAATTGGAAAGGAATTTAATACATAGTTCTGCAGAGAAGTCCCTTAAAACACATCCCAAACCAAGCACGTGTCATGCAAAACCAATACTGCAGTTTGGACAGAGAAAGCACTTCTGGCTGAAAAGGAGGGATGTGAGCAATTAAAAGTACACCCAGGCAGACACTCTGCTCCAGGTTTCTTGCCTGTAGCCTGCAAATCTGGTATTGATGCTGTGTTTGCCCATCTCCCAGCATTTAGTGTGTACTCCTGGGAACAGAGGTGTGGGATGATTCCAAGTTTTCTTTAGCTTATAGAGAGATACAGGGGTGAAAAAGCCAGACACAGGAGCACTGGAGACTGAGAGATGAGAGGGGAAGGGCCAGCAAAACACCCCGTGGATGTGGGAATGGTGGGAATGAGAAATACTGAGCCCTGCTCACTGAGGGCTCCTTCGCCAGGGCATTCTGACTTCTTCAGCTGTGTGGAAATCACTTAATGGCAAAACCAACAAAATGAATTCCCTGCTTGCTTTCCCCTCTGTTCCCCCAGCAAGGGGCAGCAGTGAGTGGATGCGCCGGACATTGTGGCCCCATCAACCGCAGATGGAATAACGCTGAGGGACACATTTTTAGAGGGAGGAAGGGGGCTTTGTGAGGGGAAAAATCCATTCCCCAGCCGTGTGATGTGAAGGAGATGATGTATATGCAGCCAGCATGCCTTGCTGGGGAAACCACCTGCAAACCCCTGGGATACACCAGTGCCGAAATCCTCCTTCCTCCTGCTCTTGCAGAGATTCACCTTTGCTCTCCCAGACGAGCCCTAGGAAATATAATTGCATTGAACAACTCCAGTAATGAACTCCTGGTCTGCAGAGAATCAGTTTATAGCCAGGCTGGCCATGAGCAGGTGTTAAAAACCTGGCTCCACGTGGCCCCAGGTTCCCTCAGGGTGTGCTGGCACCACGCCCTGACCCTCCAGGCTTTGGGGTTGCTGCAATGGAAGCACTGAGGAAAGGGGGCTGTGGCTGTGCCCTGGAGGAACCACTGAGGCTTCCAGGGGCTGCTGATGACACAAGGTGAAAGATGGAGGTGATACAGGCAGGTGAGCGATGACCTCCCCACTTTGGCATCTGTGAATTCAAGTGGAATTTTCCAAGGAAATCTCCCTCTGCCTCACTAGCAACACACCAATGACTTGAAAATGAGCAGTGGGAAAGTCCCACCTGAGCCCAGACCAGACACACCTGAGCTATGGTGCATCTCCTGCAGTTTTCTTTGATGCCATCCCCATGCTCTCAGCCCTGGTATCATTGAGCTTGGCTCTGTGTCACATCTGATTTCACTGCAAATAGCCTCAAAATTCTTTGAAAGAATTAGGCTTCCCCTAAACAGATTGTGGGACCTGCACCTACCTCCCTGCTACCTTTAAATCAAACTTCTCTGAATATATTACACTGCAGAGCCATATGTTCAGTGCCACTTCCCTCGGCGTGCCGTGTAATTCATTGGCTGCAGGCTCCCCAAGATATATGGACTTTGCCAAAAGTAGGGAATGCTGGACCAACCCTCCTTCCTCTTCAGCAAAAACTTGCTTTCAGCTGGCTGGGGGAGAGGGCGGGTGGGGGTGGGCTTGAGGTGTGACTACACATGGGAAAATCCCTTAAATTTTATTTTGCAAACTCCATCCTGTGAGTGCTGTGAGGACAATCCTTCAGCCCTATTCCACTCAGGATTTCTCATGGCTTTCAGTCTGCATTTCCATGTAACATTCTGCTGGATAGAGAAATTGGAGTATGTTGTGCAAAAGGCACCAAGAGCATCAATAAATTTTTGCGGCCATGGGGGATCAATGTGCTCCATTCACATCTGAAGAGAATGGGATCTGCTAAAGCACTGGCAGCTTTCACCTTCATCAGTATGAACAGACTCAACGGGACCATCATTTGCCTGTCCCCATGGTGTGTCCTGATCTTCTCCTGGTGTCCCCATCCTGGGATGGGCATAGAACAGCTTGGGTTGGAAGGAGCTTTGGAGGTGAGGCTCTCCCAGGTTCTGTTTCGAAGCCTCCTTTATCCCACCTCGGTTTTTGCACCTTTAGCTGGGGCTGCCAGTCCATTTGGGGCTGCCTGGGGTCCGAGGAGGTGCCAGACCCCAGAATGGCCCCGGGAGCTGCCTGGCTCCGTGCTCAGCTCCGTGCTCAGCCCCGCTCCAGCGCTGGCAGGGCACTGCCAGGCCCTGCTGAACGGGCACTGCCGAGTGCAATTACAGCTCTGGAATGCACTTTCCTGTGAATCCCTTCCAGCCCCAGCTAATATATGCTCTGATATTGGCACTGCTCTCGCTAATATTCCTGCCAGCGAATTCTCTGCTCTGCTTGAATATTCATGGGAAGCGAATGTGAGGAGAGGAACAGCCTAAATGAGGTGAGTACGTTTAAAAATTCAGCTTCCAAATTCAGTGGCTATTTCTTGCAGTACTCATCCAAGCGTTAGCTCCCATACTATTAATTTCAGTCTATGTTTCAGACTTCTGAGCAAATTTTCTGTGTTTTTCCCTCACTGGATCTGCAAACTCTTCCCTCCCTTGAGATCAGTAGCTTTATATAAAAACAGCAACTCTCCTTGATGAACTTTGCAGTCAAAGGATTTGTTTTCCCTGACTTTTATTTAAATTCTTCTGCCTTCACCTCCCTGTGCATGGTTCAGAGCCTGTGGTGGCTCTGTGCTGGGACTGAAATGATTCTTGCTTAGGCAAACTCTCATTTGGACTTGTCAAAGGAGTTCGGTGTGTTTGTAATTAAGTGCCTCTCACACCTTCTTTAACCTCACTTACAAGGAGTCGAAGCGTTAGAAAAGCCTGCAAGAGGCAGGAAAGGCTCATTTGCACCTTGAAATGCCAATGTTTTGGGAGATCAATGCTGCCTGTACGGAACAAAACTAGAAGCAACTTCCAGTGCTTTTTTTAATGCAGTGTCTCCTTTGCATATTGGATTCGTGTCTGATTATATGGTGAGTGAGGTGTGAGATAATAGGAGAGCAGCCTCTAAAGCTCCTCCACACGTGCCGTGGCTCCAGCACAGCTCGGCTCTGCTTTCCTGTGCCTCCTCTCTCCTAAATATAATCACACCCGACCGGATGAGGGGAAGGAAACGCTGCTGTTACAAAGCCGAGCGTAGGAAGTTTAGAGTGTATCAGGACTGGGGTAATTACTGTCTGCATTGGGCTGTTTCTCAGCCGTGCAACCGCTTCCATGGCAGGCAGGCAGGAAGGGCTGCTCTCCTCTTTCTCCCGGGAGGTGACACAAGGCCTTGTCTCGCTCTCCAGCTCCACGGTGGTCTGAAGCACCCTGCATCCCTGTCCCTGTTGAGCTGGAATGGAGCAATTCCATGCTTTGCACAGCTGCCACTCTGCTCACAGCGCTGCCGGGGTCGGCAGAACCAGGTACCTCGGTAATCGTCCGTGGGCCACTCGTGAAAAGCTGTGAAATTTCCAATTAGCCTGGAAAAAAATGTAGATAAGCGTGTAATTCTCAGCCTAAATTAAATCAAGCGTCCAAGCACGCTCTTCCCTCAGTGCTGCGCTTCATCCACCACCACCATCTCCCCTCTGCATCCTCTAGCACAGCGCATTTTTCTTCTTAATTGGTGGCAGACTTTATCCTTGGAGTTTAAACTTTGCCAATGGATGGAAGGAAGGGGCTGTCTTCTTTATCTGATTTAAAGAAAGGCTTTGCTGCTGTGAGGATCTAATGCCTAAGCTTTTTGGGGGTTTCATATCCACTCCCATGGCTGTGTCAGATTGGCTTTGGTCTGATGCAGCAGAGGAAAGCAGGAAGCTTAGTTGAGATACAGGGAGGGAACCTGGCTCATTTGGGAAGCTCTGCCATAGGGTTTACATTAGAAACATGTTGACACTGCTGAACTAGGGAGTACTAATGGTCCATTTATTAAATATCTCAAAGCCCATTTAGGATCCCATGGAGACCTTGAGTAAATTAGAGTTCAGGAGGCAAACTGGTGCTGTTGAATATGCAACAGTGAATTTGTGTGTCCAGCCTGCTCCAGTGAGGGACATGGTGCCACCATGAGGGGCAGATCCCAGCGTTCCTGTGCCACCAAGAGCTCCCAGACAAAGCCCAGGAGATGCTGGGCATGACACAAATTGGAAAACCTGTTACAAAAATAAAGAAATGATGCATCAGGACAGGATTCTGATGGATTCCCTCTGTGGGCTGCACAGGCAACACAACAGATGAAGTGGGATCAGCCAGGCACTCTGGAGGCAAAGCCTTGTGATGGAGGCCCAGGGCTCCTCAGCTCAGGGCTGAGCTTTCTGCTGCAGAAAGCTGGAGGAGAGCTCACCTTTATGACCCACTGCTTCTTCCCCCTGTAGGTCTCATTTGGTGGGGTGGATTTGGACATGGAGCTTTGACTGGTGATGCCTGTGGTGGGACAGTGAGAGGCTGGGGAGGGCTGGAGGAAGGGACTGGTGCTCTTATCCATGTGCCAAAGGGACACTCTTGCAGCCTCACACTCTGATTTTCTTGTGTAATTTCAGGGAAATGGGAATGATTGTCTGTGATTAGATGGGTTTGGGGGGACAGCTTTGATCCTGTCAGCAGAGACAGGAGAATGATGGAAAGAGAAATGAGTGCAAATAAAGGAGAGGGGAGGAGGGAAACACCATCAAGATGGTCCTGACAGATGGGGAGGAGGTGAGGGATGTGGCAGGAGATGTTTCCCAACACTGCTCAAATAGGCAGGGGGAGGACAGGAGCTCAGGCTCCTTCTCAGGGAGAGCTTTTTCTTAATCCTAAACTGTGATTTCCATTGGCACTGTCAGATCAGCCCCGAAACCCTGGCAGGAAGGGCAGTTTGACATCAATTACTGCAGTCCTGTCTCTCCCTGGTCTGGCAGCAGTGCAGGGAGTGCACTTTGGAGACTCACAGATGCGATGCAGAGCAGAGCACTAGGCAATGCATTGAGTTTGGTGCTGCTCTGGATGTTTTAGTGGGAGCCAGGACCATGAACAAGCTGGATGCAATGGCCTCAGAGAGCAATGCACTGCCCAAATCCCTGTTTGTGAGGCAGAGATCCACACAGCCACAGGGAGCTCTGGAAGTCTAGCAGCACTCAGGATGTGGGACAGAACAGGCAGAGGCTGGCAGTGGGCAGGCTCCACCTCAGAGCCACTCGCCTTGAGCTTTATCAAATCATCCCAAACAGCAGTGTCAAGTAGCTCTAGGTGTGCAATTCCCCCAGGAGCTGAAGGAAAAACAAATCCAGTGCAAGGCAATTATCAGCCCTCCCTCTTGACCTTCCTCTCTTTGCTGGGGTCTCACCTGCACCTTCCTCCAGCACAAAGCCCGGGGTTATCCTGCAGCTGCCACCATCCCACCTCCCTCTTGGCCTCCCCATCCACAGTAGATCCCAGAGGATGAAGCAAAACTTGTGTTTTGTAAACACAGCCCCGACACTCCCACACTTTAATACAGCCCTTCCTGTTCTCTGTTGGAGGTTCTGTAGTGGATGCTTCTAAAAAAAGGAGAATTTCTGTCATTATTTACAGTTAAAAAGATTGGGTTTGACAAGTTTATGGCTGAGACAGTAAATATGACTTATGGCAAATCAATTCACTGCATTTGACTGTGACATTGGTGCTGCCAGGGATTTGATTGGGGATTGATGGGGTTATTTGCCAGAGGGCTGGGAGATGCCATCGGAGTCGTGCCTGCCCAGGGTCTAGGCTGGAAAATGGGGGTTCTTGCAGCATGCTGAGAGCTCACCCAACCCTGGCCCACCCTGCCGTGCCTTTCCTGCTCTTTCCAAACCCTGGGAATCACCACCTGGGGCTCTGATGAGGCTGATGCCATCTCTCTGTGCTGAGCTGGCATTTTCACAGCTTCACCAAACTTTCAGATTTGTTTTCCATCCCTCCCCCTTTTCCTTAGAGTCCATTTGGATGTCTGAAAATGGAGATGTTGAAAACCGAATTTAAGCTACGAGGAGAAGCAGTAGAGATAAAGGGGATGTGTGCATATGTGAGGGGGGGGGAGCTCGAAAGGCAGCTTTTTTATTTTTTTAAGACTTTTTCGCTGATGGCAAGTGGTAAGCATGTTTTATTTATGTATTCTGAGATCCGCCAACGTTATGTTTTTCTCCTGACTGATGCCTTGGCTGCAATGACAGCTTACACTGAGCCGGCTGTGCACGAGCCTTATTTACCCTCCACAGACGCCTCCCCGAGACTGACAGTGAATTATTCTGCACCTTGAACTGCTCCTCAGTTAGTGCAATGCAAATCTGGCTCCTTTGTTAAAAAGTTGGTTTTGTTGTTTTTTTGGTTTTTTTTCCCCAATGTGCAGATTATTTTTTCAATGAAAAAGGAGCTGGAGGCTTTTTCCAGATGGTAAAAATAAGGCAGATTACAAAATTTTAGTGAACTCTACCTTCTACCTGTCTTGCTGTTCCCTGACCACGGTGGGGTGGTGCCTGTGTTAGGTGAGAGCTGAAGGATGGTGATTCCTTTCTCCCTCCTCTTGCTGCTGGAGGAGCGATGGGTTTTGCCTGTGAGAGCTACAGTGTGCGTTCCCAGTGCCCGCTCTCCTTTCCCATTACCCTTGTGAAATCTCATCTGTCTGCTTGTCCCCAGAACACTTCTCAGGGTGGCCAAGACCAGATCCGAGCAAACCTCGAGGTACAGAACCGGAGAGAGATCAGAGGCTGCTCACTGCAAGCTGCCAGGCTCTGCAGGAGATGCTCATCCCGTGTGTCCACGAGCACGTGTGTGTGTTCAGGAGAAACTTCTGCCACCAGGAAAAGTTCCTGCCGAGGCCTTTTGCTGGTTCCAGGCAGCTCTTCCTGACAGAGCACGGCTTCGGCCCTGCTTCAATCCCAGCTGGGGAACTACTTTGGCAAAGTCATCGCTAAACGAGGTTTTCAGCAGCCTGTGGTATGGAAAGCATCCAGGATTGTGGTTTTCCAAGGTAACAGTTGAAGGAAAAAAAAAGTAAAAAAGAAAAAGTAAGTCTGAGCTTTTGTTAAGTAATTAAAGAATTCTGGGTTGCTGGAAAGCCTCAGGGCTGTGCTTCTGTGGCTGATCGGAGTCTTTGTTTGCACAAGGCTGGTAAACAATTTGCAGTTCTTGGCAATAACCTGAATTATATCCTACCATTAAAGAAAAAAAAAAAAGGAAGAAGTTGTTGAAAACACTGGGTTTGTATCATTATTTCAGGGCAGGGAGACAAATGAGGGAAGGACTTCTGATGGGCTGGCATTCACTAAAGTCTGTGTGGAGATGACCTCACTTCTCTAGCTCCATCCATGGGATGCTTTTGGGTAAATAAATAAAGTTCAGCAAGAGCAGAGAGCTCAGTATTGCTCAGCACAGGAGTTCCTTCCCTCAGAGCGGGTTTAGCCACTGATTTGGGCAGGTGGGCTCACTGCACAAAGCATTAATATGCTCCCTATGTACCCTGGCTGTGCTCAGAGCCAGGAGATTTGCATGTGAAATCTCTGCTCTTGGAGCCTCCACACCCACATCCTTAATTAAGCAATGCCCCATGTTTCTGCTCTATAGGATAAGTGAATATATGCAACTGCAATGTACAGGAGAGAATTCTGTAATGATTTTGCTGTTTGTTTAAGTGAGGAGGAAGTTTGCTCAGTGGGTTCTCCTGACCGCCAGCTACACTTGGTTGGAAAAAAAAAATAAATAAAAGCAGGGTGCAGTTTCCCATCTGAGGTGAGCTGCCAAGACAGCATCTTTACTGGCATGTGGGGAGAGCTGGAGATCAGGGAGGCCATAGCCCTGCTCCCATCTCCTGCTGCCAGGGCCAGGGTTAGCCCACACCCTGTGGTCAGCGTGGCTTTGGGTTAGGGCATGCTCAGGGGAAGGAGAAATTGGAATAAAACCAAGAAACACATGTAAAATATCCCCTGTCTTGCCCAACCCTCTGAGGGTGAGGTTTGCAGGGGAGGATAGGGGAGCACATCCCCCTGAGCTGGGGCTGCCTGTTGGGGTCCCAGCCCTGCTGCCCATGTCCCTGTATCCCATCATGCTGTCACCACAGGGCCCCACCAGTGCCTGGCCTGCCTGCCATGGGGATCCTGCCTCAGAGATGGGATGACACAGGAAGACACTCCCTGCATCCCCTTCAGTCCTGAAAATACATTGAGAAACCTCCTTGGACCCCTCCTAGGAGGAGATGCTATTAGGAGAGTCTAATTTTTAGACACTGTTGACTCTGCCCAACCTTGGGTCAAGTGGAGTTTGATAGCGTGGTAAAGGACACGTTCTCTCTATGGCCTTTGTGATGCCACAGGAGATATTTCTTGATTAGCCACAGCCGCTGAGATTGGGAAAAAAGCTTCTAGAAGAGGCACCCTTCCTCGTCATGCTGCAGGAAAGATCATCTGAATTAACATGAGCTCCTTGGCTATTAAACGGAAATTTTAAATGGGAAGAAAATTCTGCAGTGCCTGCTAAAGTGTGTGTCAGCAGAAAGGGGAAAAAGCAATGTGTGTCATTCCTATTATCATCTTGAAATCCATCTTCCCTCTACACGCCATGACGGTGGATAATCCCCGATACGACGCCGGCATCGCTAATATTTGCAGAGGCAGAATTCCTACTTTGGAAGAATTTTGCTCTGCATATCTTATTCCCCACCTTGAAGACGTGGTCTGAGGTGATTGGAAACGCTGAACACACTGTTCCTGGGGGTTGAGTTTTGCCACTGGTGGCAGAAAAGTGGCCTCTGAAGTCCAAGGAATCATGAGATTATTGGAATGCCAAGTCACTGCTGGTGTGTCCCTATGTGCTGTGTGCCTGGATGTGGGCTAGACCTGCCAACAAGGACAAGGGGTGTTTTCAAACCAGGAAAATTGTGCCAAGCCCTGCCAGGGTGAGGGCAAAATGGCCAGTGTGTGTATCCACGGCTGCAGGAGCACATCTTCAAAAGGAAGAAAATATTTGCTGCTTCTTTATTGCCTATGGAAAAGCAAGGAGATCAGACAGGGGTGGCAGGGCATAAATTTTGCAACACCTGCACTTTTTTAACCCCTTGGTTATGTGGGATGTGATCAGATGTTTTGCTGTGGTGGGTTTAGATGTGAAATGAAGGTGGTGAAGGGGTCTCTGCTCCTGAGATGGGGCTGCATCTCCTGCAGTTTCTCCGCTGGGATGGGGACTTGGGGCTGTTGGTGACACAGCCCAGCTCCAGCTTCCAGCCCTGTGGGGTTTGTTATGGTCATTATCCAAGTGGCATGGGGTGGATGGGCTTATGCTGGTGGCAGTTTAAAGCAGGGCACCACAAATGCGTGATAATGCAGAGTTTGTCAGCCTTGGGAATCAGGCACGGCCTGTCACAAGTCTGCTGTCCAGCAGATGTCCCAGTGGGTTGAGGGAAGTGGTGGCTGTGATCTTGGTCGCAGCTTGGGTTTTCCAAGCCATGCTTTGGTGTTTTCGTGGTGAAAGCGGGCTGGGTGTGCCAGGTACCACTCAATGGGCAGGCTTTGGGGACTGGGGTGTGTGCCATGGCTTTGCACTGCTGCCCCTGCCACAGGCTGTGGGCTGTGGGACAGGAGCTGGGGTGGTTTTTTTTGCAGTTGAGGAGTCAAGACATGGGACTGGAGTGGTGGAGAACCAGACCTTGTGTGTGCACATCTTTGCATATGGCATGGAAAAAAATCCGGACTAACTCCCTCCTTGAGAAAAAGAACCTCAACACTAATAAATCTCCCCCTCCAGGTCCCCATTCCACTTTGCCTGACAGGGAGAGGAGCATGGGGATGCCCAGGAGGAGAAAAGCACAGAGGGGATGTGATCCAGGGTGAAAAAAGCCAAGCTAATGATGTAGACATTTGTGCAGAGGTTAAAAATGAAGCAATAAAACCTTTACACAAACTTCCAAATGCTTCAGCAGCCACACGCCGCAGCTCGAAGTGGGGAATAAATAAGGGAAGGCACAGGCAGGCAGAGGGAAGCTGATAGAGCCATCACTCCTCAGTGGCAGCCTGAGAAATATGTCCCCACGGTGTCCCCATAGACACTGAGGGGAAGGAGTGGAGAGGGGGAGGCTTGGGGTGCCCTAGTGCCTCCTGATGGGTTTGGGTCATCCCGTGGGGAGCAGAAGGGATGAAACATAAGCTGAGTTTGCCAGCTCTCTTGGGCTCACAGCCTGGCCAGCAGGGCAGCCTGCAGGGTGGGTTTATGTTCCCTGGCAAGAGCAAATTAAAGCCTGTGTGTGAGGTGGAGAGCTTATTGAGCACCCTTTCAGGAAATCTGCGAGAGGTGGGGGCAGGAGGGACATGGGGGATCCTTCAGCCCTGCCTTTGTTCTGGCAGTGTCTGGAATGAGGGTGCTGTGGCAATGAGCTAAAGCCCAGCTAGAGCCCAGCATTTCTCTGGGCCACAGCAGCTCTGCATCGTGGACTCCCCCACAAAGATGTTATCCACAGGGCAGGGAGAGCAAGGAGCAACTCCTGGGAGGACAGGGACAATGCCACTTCCTATCCCCCAAGGCTCTCATGCTGTTTGCACTGACAACAGGCTTTTCTTAGCTGTGCCTCTGGTTAGAGGTGCTAAAGGTACAGCTAATTCATTGTGAATTTTCAAAGGCAGAGACTTGCTCCTGGGAATGCCCTTGGACCTCCTAAGTGGGTGCAGCCTGCCTCCTCCCATCCTGCTGGGCTTTCTGATGGTGAACCAACAGCCACAGACATCGTCTGTGCTACAGCAGCACGAGGCTGCCTGGAGAAGGGAGAAGGTGGAAATAAAAGTCTGTTTATCCAAATGAGCTTCAGTTTAGAGTCGGGGGGTCTCTCTGGTCCCTGGGGAAAGCTCCCCTTGGCAATGCAGCCAGGAGCTCTAGTTCATCCTGGCCTCACTGTACTGGGGCTCCTGATTATGAGCCACATCCAGCACTGTGTGGAACCTCTGCTTTATAAATGAGTGTGCGAAAGGAATGTGAGCATGTTGCAGCTTCCCAGGAAGCTATTCTGCAGCCTCTGCAGATGAACTAACTCTCTCCTTAGCTTAAGGCCTGGGTAAAGAACTAATTATTTGGACCTAAGCTTAAATCTGTATCCACAAAGATGGATTTGTGACTCTTGCCAGCTTCCCCTAGAGGATTGCAACCTCATTTTGTTCCTTGTGAACTTCTGCTGAGGTGTAAAATAACAACAATCTTGAGAGCTAAAATCACTGAAGGATGGATTAAATTATAATGCAATCAGTCCAAAAGACCTTCTGCCTGCAAGGAGCAGCATTAGGCTGTCCCAGAGCAGGCGGCCTGTCAGGATTACCCAGCCCGCTCCGGCCGCTTTGTCTCCACCAGGAAACTGCATTTTCTGTTAACATCTGAATGCTCCTCGGGAGCCTTGGCATCACCCTGCCCAGGGCAGGACTCACTCTGAGAAGAGCTCTATAAACCCACGACAAAAAAGGACAGATGGCAATGAATATTTTGAGGTCTGCAGCATATTCCTGGGGAAGGATTGCTTCCGACCTGCCATCTCCGCGCAGACTTTAAATCACGACTTGAGCAGCAAGCCCGGTCTGGGGTCTGTTAATATGTGTTTGGAGAGGATTTAGCATAGCAGGGCTCCAATCCCCGCTGAGATTTTCGAGAATAAGCTCCTATAAATAACTAGGATGGAGCCCGTGGGATGATTTTCAGACATTTGAAATACCTTGGGCCATGGCCTGGCAGCCCTTGCACGGCTCGGGGAGCAGCTGGGGAGGCTGGAGCTGCCTGGATGGGACTGACCCTGCTGGGTCCTGGCCACCTCCCCATCCTGCTGAGCCCTCACCCCAGGGGGGGACACGCTCCTCCAGATGCCCTGTGCCACTATATCTCACTGGCAGGAGGAACAGGGGTTATTTTGGGCCTCCAGGCACCTGGTGGGACCCTGGACAGTGACCTCATGGCAAACAAGGCATCCTCCAAGCGCCAGTGCAATAGATGTGGGGTTCCTCGTGGTTCCTTGTAGCTGGCTGCAATGCCCTGTGGAGGCTTCATCCCTCTTCAGGGCAGGTTTAAGATCTCTTTTCCTGCCTGACCAACGGTAACAAAAGAGGCAGGGGCTTAATTATCTTTCTGGCTTTGTCCAATTTAGTTTCTCTTTGTCAATGAGTTCAACTGTTTCTGTGGAGCAGGGGGAAGCAGAGGAGGGGCATGCAGGCAGAGCACAGCTGCTTTTGCTTAAGAAACCCTGCTGAAAAGTCATGTCCTTTCTGGAGATAACCCAATATTGCCCTCTGTTCCATGCTCAGCCTGCTGGGAGCCTCTGGGCTGCTGGGCTGTGCTCATTAGGATGCTTTGAGAAAAGAGGTCCTTGCAGACCCTGTCCTGACACTCCCCTGAAGAAGGTAGGCTCAGCCTGGACTTGACCTTTTGCCTGTTCTCCTAAGCTGTTCTTAGGCAATGAAACGTGGAGTTTCTCTTAAAAGAAGCCCTCTTGTGCTTGGGCTGAAGTCTATAGGTTGACTGCAATCTCACCCTAGAAAGAGGGAGCCCAAACGATGGGGACAGAGCTTCCCTTTGCAGAGGGGTAGCACAGCCGGGGAATTCCCAATGACTCGGCATAATTTCCAATTTGTCTGAAGCCTCACTTGTTTCTTTGATAAGTCTGGATCAACATATTTTGATTCTTTGTTCATTTGTTTGTTTGTTTTTAGGGCTGTTATTTTTTTTTTCTTATGTGTGTGTGTGAAGAGGTTGCTGTGCTGAAATTGTTGTCTTTGTAAAATGTCAAGTTAAGCAGGTCCACCCTCCAACCCCCTGCACGTACAGTTGCCTCAGTGCCATCAGGGTCCTTCTGCAGCTGCAGAAATACAAGAACAAATGGGAGGGACAAGCATGAACAGAAGCAGAGCAAATGGAAAAGTAAGATGCTCAGTAAAAAATTTAGAGAAGCATTGTAAGTGAGGAAAAGGTTGTTTCTTTTCTATTTGTTATATGCCTTGGAAGCGAGGCACTGCCTGCTTGTGGGGGGCTGGGTACCTGCAGCAAAGCCCTGCTCTCCATTTGCATGTTTCCTTGCATTAAGGCAGGGAAGATGATAAAATGCTTTTCATCAGAGGCACTTAAATAGCAGGATTCTCCTGTACAAACATGCTTTCCTGCCCTGATGTACTCAGGAGTGTGTCTCAACCAGGGCTTGGGGGCTGCGCACAGCACATGGCTGTGGTGGCATCCCGCACTGGGGCAGGAGGTAATGAGAATTTCTTGTCAGACTTGTCCCAGGTCCCCTGAGCCAGCATGGCCGTGGCACTGCAGTGATGTTTGGTTGTTCTGGGATGGATATTTGCTCTTGGCTTCATGCCTTTTACAAGAGCACAAATGTAATGTCAAAAGAAACCACTTTGGTAATGTACTTAGAAGTTAAATATTTTATACAGTACTATAGTGATGTGATGTATTGCCTTCCTGACACTGCTTTTTGCCTGAGATCTGGAATTTGGGGTCAACTGTGGGGCTGGATTCCTGCATCCTCCTCCTCTGTGGTGCCTCGTGTGCCTTTTTCGCAGGGTGCTGAATTCCTTGCTGTCCCTACAAAGTGCTGGAAAGCAACTGAATCCCAGTTCCTGGTAAAACGTGAGTTGTGATAATCCAGTGGTTATTGCTGGAGCCCTCAGGATCGATAGCCCTGTATTAAAGCAAGGTACTCACTCCTTCTCAAGGCACAACGTGGGAGGAGATTTGTGATGATAAATGCATGTCAGTCTGTGAGCTGGCTGCCAGGACCTCAGCTGGGGAGCAGTGAGGAGGCACAGGCCAGGGAGTCCTCACACAAATGTGTGGATCTGGATGTCTGAGTTGCACTCCGTCCCAATCAATATGGTTTTCACAGGCCAGGATTAGTTGGGTTGCCCTTTATACTCTGAGGTAACTCAAACTACTTCATAAAGTAATGAGTTTGGCTATAGATAGCACAGGTTAATGGCATGGTTGTTATGTACTCTGTTACAAAGCTTCCATGTGGCCTCAGATATCATAAATCTGGTTTATGAAGATTGGGAATATTGACAGAGACCTGATTCTGCCTTATCCCTTTTGCAGCCTGCCAGAGATTTTTGACAATCCACTTTTAGCAGCTTGCAGCACAGGCAGAGAGAGACTTTATCTCTCTGAGGAAAACTTCTGGGTGAATACCAACTTGTTTTTTATTTGTTAACATTTGTGAGTGCTTGGAGGGTAAAACAGAGCCAGGGTAAGCACAAGCCAGAGGGGAAGGATTGCTTCAGGTAATCAAGTTCAAGGTAGGCTTGAACTATTCTGAATGACACTGACTGGACATATCCAGCCCAGCTACCTGTCCTTCCCACCTCACCTCCAGCTAATCCTTGTGCCCAGTTGCCCAGCTCAGTTTAGCAGCTGTTGAGCATCAAATGATGATTCTTCATTTTTATTGCCAGATCTAATGACAGGTTTTTAAAGGTGCTAGTGACAGGCCAGCACCAGCACCAGGGAAGTCCATGGCACTGGATCTTGCTCGCCGAGGCAAACCAGGAGCTGTTTACACAGTGATTTAATGACTAAAAATGCCTCGAATGGCAGCTGCTGCTCTAAATGCACTTCCTGCAGGGTCAGTGTGTGGTTTGGGGTTCATGGCCCTGCACCCAGTGAGAGCCTGGCCCCATGTTGTGAATTCCCAATTCGCTGGGGAGGGACCATTTTCCTTTGGCTGCAGGTGGAAATGACCCGTCCTAAAGCCACTGATCACTAACGAATGCCAAACCTTGAAGCAAAGTTTCCCTTCCAGCCCTGTATACTGAGTGCAGCTCACCAAGGCCTCCAGGCATTTCAAAGGCATTTCAAAGGTTTGGGGTCGTTTGGGTTAGGCTGGCTTAAAAACCACCTTTACAAGGAGGTGAATGAAAGGTGTTGATGGAGACGTCCCTCCTTCCCAGTCCTCTGAGCTCCATCGAGAAGGGGATGGATGAGGGCAGCAGCAGGGAGGAAAAACCTGCCAGCAAGACCTGGCTTTTCACAAAACCCCAGCAGTAGCCAGAAGGGTGTATTAAATTTGTATCTTTAAGTCCTGGCCAGGGCACAGGGCCCCTGTCACCAGACTGGGCTGTGCTGTACTGTAGCCCCACGGTGGGACACTGCCCTTGTCACAGCCACCCCCTGCTGCCGCGGCCCTGCTTGCAAAGAGTATCACAGCAAAAAAAAAGAACAAAAATATCTTCTCATTAAAAAAAGAAAGTGGGGAGGAGGAAGGTGAGGCGAGGAGCAGGAGAGATGGATTGTGCTGGGGCGCTGAGTGCGGAGCAGCCGTAATTAATCATGGTGAGAGGGGAGTGGGAGAAAATCCTGCAGCTCTGTTGGGAGGAAGGGTTTGCTGTTGTGAAACGATGCTGCTGCCCATGTCCCAGGGTGCCTCTGCCTCACTCTCTGCTTGGGGGCTGCTCCAGCCCCACTGCTGGTGAGGGATTCCCCTGCTCCCAGGCTCAGGTTCAGGCTGGGAGCACCCAACTCCCCTCCCCTCTGCTTTGCACCGACATCCAAATCCTGAATGTCTCATTAACTCTCGTTCCCCATGCAGATCTGCCCTGAATGGGAACGGGGGACACCATAAATAATAACTGGAGCACTGCTAGGGCCATCTGAGCAGAGGGCAGTGCCTGCTGAAGCCCGTCCTCTTAGGGTGCCCTTGCTTGTCCCTGTCCTTTCAGTGTATCCAGTATTAAGGGGGATGCTGCTCCTGGAACTCCTGAGGGCTCCTGGTGTGGTGCTGCTGCTGCGGTGGCTGCAAGAAGCGCTGGGGGTATTTTCAAGTGAACTAGCTAAGTGAACTAACTAGCTAAGGGAGCTACTCATCTGGGCATGGGCTTGCCACAGGTGTCTGTCTGTATGTCCCTGTCTGTCTGTCCCATCCTGGCCTTTTGAAGAATTTTTGACCCTAGTGATAACAATAAATGCAGGGAAAGAGGCTCAGTCTCAGTCAGCACCAGTACACACCAGTGCTGGGCAGAAGGGATGTGCACACCAGGGGGCTGTGAGGGTGCTGTCATCAGTACAGCTGAGCACATTTTTCTTTACATGTGGAATGAATTTGCCAGAAAATAGGTCTTTGGCCTCTTTTACCTTTTTTAAGTATATATTTTTTAAGCCTAGTAAACAACTTGGCCAGTGATTAATAAAACATTTCACCTTCCCAATGCTTCTGCCCTCACCCAGGGGCTGTTTTGACAGTAGTGCAGCATGGCATACAGAGTTAGGGTTGATCTTTTTATTTTTTTTGGTTTCTTGTGTCTGTTAACTCAGTTTTTGGCTAAAAAACCTGCTCTGTATTTAAAAAGAAATTCGGGGGGAGGGATGGGCAGGAAAAGGTCTTGGTAATGCAAAGGTTTTAGTCTGGAGAACAAAGAAAAGTTCCATTATTTCATATATTGAAAAAAAAAATCATAATCCCTGTGTGCTTTGGTTTGATCTGAACCAAATTCTATTTCAAATTCTGGTATCTGACTTGGAATAAAAACCCCAACCCAAGAGCCCATAATAATAACTGTCATAGTAATTGTTGTTATTTTTAATTTTGGTACAGAAGTCCCTGGATTTAGGGGAGGACAGCTATTTCCATCAGCTTAGGAAAACTATTCACGTGGTCAAAGTTAAGCATGCAGCTAAATCATTTGAGGAACAAGACTTTCTGCAGGCAGATAAGAGCCTAATAACACGATGATGAGAGCCCAGCCTTCCACTGATAGCAGAAACTAATATTTGTGATGCAACAGTCTTGCATTATTCAGTAGTTAAAGATAATTCTAAGAAACAGAACAGCTTGAGAATTAGCAAAACTAGCAATAAAATATTCTTAGCTGACTCCGGGGGGAAGTAAATTGCCATGTACAGGATTTGCATTCATCTTAATGTTTATTAAAAATGAGACAGCACTGCTTCCCACACGCTTGGCCGGAACAGCTCCACAGATCACTGGAGTGTGACCTCCCGGCCTCTCTCAGCCTTGGGACCTGCTGAGGCCTCACTAATCATGGCATGTGTGGGTTAGTGTTGGGGTGAGAGTGATGGAGACCCAAATTCCACCTGGACAAGTCCCCAGGGCGCTCTGAGTGACGGCTGCCAGCACTAATTGGTAATTGTTTGCCCAGCACTAATTGGTAATTGTGTGCCCAGCACTTGCTGCTCAGCCTGGCACCAGGGTGTTTGTCCCCCTTGCCAGGGGTGAAACTGCCAGGGAAGGCAGCTGAAGAAAAGCAGGAATGTTGGCCCTGAAGGAGATGTGCTGCTGTACACAGCAATGCTGATGTGAAGGGTCTGCACACTCAGCAGCATCTCCAGTCATGACTTTGCTCCTGCACTTGCAGAGAAGGTGGAGAAATACAACTAGGAAGAGCAAGCTCAGCTTTCCTCTGCAGGCCATCAGCTGGCCCAGGGTGCTCAGTCATTCTTTAAGGCCTTTTTGGACCATTCCTGTTCCTTGGCAGTGGGCAGGGGGAGGGGCTGGACTCCGTGATGCAGCAGTCAGGGGTTACCCATGTGTCAACAGCAAGTAAAGACCCCTGAATGTGCTGGAATTGTGCTAAAGCACAAAGATCTGGTGCTGGAGGAGTGAAATCACCACTCAACTGATTTGCACCAACAGCTCAGTGCAGCAGAAATGGGTCGCTTTGAGATGTGGGAGGAACCTGCACCACCTCAACCATAATCCAAACAGCAACGTGGGCCAGAGGGAAAC
Organism: Tichodroma muraria; assembly: GCA_013390105.1. Taxonomy (NCBI): domain Eukaryota; kingdom Metazoa; phylum Chordata; class Aves; order Passeriformes; family Sittidae; genus Tichodroma; species Tichodroma muraria. Next base: position 121,863 of record WAAG01057629.1, on the reverse strand, counting down.
CACCTTCCTGCCTTTAACGAATGCAAATTTCTGCAGGAGCACCCAAGACCTCCGAAACCCCCACTGATGTCTGTGCACCTGGACCCCCACCTGCAGCCAGACCACCCCTTGCTGCCTCACTGTGAGTGTTAGAGCCACGAACAGTGACTGAGCTGGGGTGGACATGCGGGGGAGGAAAATTTGGGCAACAAACAAACAAACAAACAAACAATAATAAAAAAAAAAAAGCAAGTGAGACTATTCAAAAGGGGGACTTTATTTTTATTACACTGGAGCCAGGCGTCAGTGCGCCAGTTCAGCTTTGATACACAATAAATCAGCAAACCTGTCACTCAGTTTGGAAACCAAGATTGCAGTGGCACTAAAAACACATTGAAAACATTTACTTTCTTCCCTTTTTTTTTTTTTTTTAACTCTTTTGTTTTTGGTACAAAAATGGTACAAACAACAATACAAAATATTTGTGCTGTTGGTGGTTACAAAAAAAGGTTTTTTAACTGGGTTAACGGACGCAAACTTTTGTTTTTGCGCTTCAGCGTGAATACAGCAGAACAGCAGAAGTCTTCCTTGAGAACAACCACAGTCATGCGGGCTGCTACACAGCTTCTCCATCAGAAAGGAAACATGCAAAATCATCATTAAAATAAAAAAGAGAAGAAAAAAAAAAAGTGCTCCAATTATACATCTATATGTTGTTGTTTTTTCCCCTACTGGATTTGTAGCTTCAAGCATTAACTACATTATGTACACTGTGTGTGAACAGTTGTATGTGGGGTTGGTGTGGATTGGAAAGAACTCTTATTTTTCCCATGAAACCGAGTTGATTTGCGTGGGAGACACCTACGTTGTCTGGCTGCTGTTTTAAACACTTGCATTCATCGTGACACAGCACTTACCCCCCTCCCCCAGTATTTTTTTTCACACTTACAATGAAGAGCTCCAAAAGACACCACAAATAAAAGTTCTGTATTTTACCTTTAATACGCTTTTTGTTTTTAGGTTAAACAAAGTTGCAATCTTGGCATATTGTGTGGTACAGACGCTGCACTGACCATTACCATTCTTCAATGCCCGAGTGCCCACCCTACGTGAAGCAGTTACAGGTGATACAGCCACCTCTAAAACCTCACGTCTGAAGGCTGGATTTGGACCTGACTATCCCTAAAAAACCCACGAGGAGCAAACTCCCCATCACCATCGTACAACTGCCAATGGCACTGCCTGGCCCAACAAAAAAAGGAAAAAAATGGAAAACACAAACCCAGAAGTGAAACCGCGACTAGAACGTGGGACACCCAGAACAGACTTGCCTATTTATTGTCATTAATTAACTGCAGAATCTCCTCCTTGCCTTGCAAAGCATTTTTGTGACTGACACGGCTCCCAGGTTTAGGCTACATGATAAACAGAGCACCAGGGCTGTGGTCATGTTCTGCTGGGGGTGGCTGTGGGCACAGCAGTGACATCGGACCTCCACGGCCTCTGGCTTGGGGATATGCAATCCTCATCCTTAGGAGGTAGGGAGGCCACCAGATGACCCCAATGCCCTGGGAACTCACTGCTCCCATCCCTTAGACAACAGGGAGAGCTGTGGTGGTGTCCCCTGGCAGTGCTATGGGGTAATGGGGTGGGACAGTGGTGTTTTAGGGACAGGATCCCCTCCACGTGCCTGAAGGCAAGTCCTTCTCCACTGCCTTGTAGGGTACAAAGAGAGGGGATCACTTCTTCAAATAGTTTAATATTTTAGTTTAGATTAGTCAGGGAACAGGGACTCTGGTCTCAATGCATTAACCCCTCCTGTGGCCTCTCAGAATAAACAGCAACTGCAGGCTCAGCCAAAGGGTTCTTTGCCTCACTGCAGCTCCTTGTAAATCACCATCACCTCCAGCTGCAACTGGTTGTCATTGTGTCACATCCATGAGGATCAGAGGGGGACAGAGTGATGCCAAAGTCACCTTGTCAATGGGACCCCGTGTATTAATGTAAATTTTCTTATCCGTAACCCTTGTACTATGGTTTCGGTTTGTAACCTTTGTTACTGTGGGTTACAAACAGTAAGTAACACTAACAAGCAAAAAGGTCTGTAGAAAGTGATCTGTTTTCATTGCTGGATGTGCCCCTCGCTTACCTTCCACAGGTCCCGCTGTAAGAAAAGGGGCCTGATGCTGCTGCTGCTTGTGGGGCTGTAAAACTCAGAGAGGGAGGATGCAGGGAGGAGAAAGGGAAGACGAAAAGAAGGAAGAGGAGGGAGAGGTCCTGCAGAGGGAGACTGAGCAGAACTGGGTCAAAACACAATAATCTGTTTGGTTTGATTTATAGGCTCGCGGGATTGGAACGGCTGGATTGCAAACGCTGCAGAAAAAATATCCGCTGATTTAAAAAAAAGGTCGCCGGTGGAAACAGGTTGGTTTATTTTTAATCACTCGAAGAGTTTTGTTTGACATAGGTTGCATAAATGTTCCTGAAAACCTGAAATGTTTAGACAAGCTGAAGTCAGACAACATCCCCTTCATGGCTAAGTGGCTCCCTTCACCGCTGGGGAGAGCGCGCGCTGCCGATGGCCCGGAGCCGCCGCCCCACATCCCTGCCAGCCCCTTCCCTACCTGGAATCCCTCATCCCAGCCAAAGCCGCAGCAGATGTTAAGCACCGAGCGCTCTGGAGCAGGGATTGAGCTGCTCTCCCAGGTAAGCAGTGCCAGGTGGATGGCAAGGCACAGCTCACAGCAGAGACCTGGCATTGCAGGATCCGCGTGAGCATCCAGGAGCCGCATGGAGCCGGCGGGCAGCGGCACCAACCCAACGGATGGAGAACCATCGGCAGCACCCGGCCCTCGAGCCGAATCCTTCTCCTGTGGCGGTGATGAGGCTACGGCGACGGACACCAGCAAGAAACATCAAGTGCATTTTTATTATTCACTACACCTGTGCCTGGGCAGCTTCTGCAGAGGTGCAAGGCCCTGGTGGTGAAACATTCCAGCCTGTGGCTTTTCCAAAAGAAATAGGGAAGAATCAAGAGTGCCAAAGTGGTTAAGGAGAGAGGCTGTGGGGCCTTGCAGCCTCTGTGCCAGGTGGCTGGGAACAGGGGCTGTGAGGTTCACCAAGAGAGGTGGAGAGGAGGGGGACGGCACATGGCAGAAGCAAATCAAGACTTCCATGGTGGTCACAGAAGATGACTGAGTTCACAATGATGGAATGGGAATCTGGAAGTGTCAGGTGCTGCCAGCCCATGCCTGTGGTGGGACATCCTCACCCTGCTGCTGCCATTAGCCCCGTCCCTCTCCTCTGAGGTCCACACTACTGCCTCCTGGTCTCCTCAAGAACCTTGGGTGAGAGTGAGTTTGCTCTCCGAGCTGTGAAAGACAAACTGACCCATTGACTGACTGACTGACCGACCAAGACAAAAAGAAAGATCTCACCCTTGGTAGTTAATAACATCCTGGTAACGCTGAAGTCCCCTCGGGCAGACTTTTACCATATTCCACTTCATACAAGACACATTTCAAATGCTCGTTAATTTACAGAAATTGCATTTTATAGAAAATATGATACAATGAAATATAAAATGCACTAGGAGCATTTCAAAAATCTATAGAGACGATCTTGCAGCCCAGTTTACCCTCTGAAAGGTGCCCACTCATCACCGCAAGCTCTCGTCCTCTCACTCTCGCTCTCATGTGCACGCGCTCGCTCCCCCCGCCTCCCCCCCTTTAACTCTTAGCATTCAACTTGAGAATCAACAGAGATATCAAAAAAAGTGTGATTATCCCCTGGATAATCACCTTCCAATACTGTGCACATTCTTGGATTTAAAGGAAAATATATCTAAGCACTTTTACAAGTTTTAGCGAACCCACTGCAAAATCGTCTGCAGAATATAAAACACAGGTAATCCAAGATTTCATAGCACATTAATTAAGTGGCTCATAATCCATTAAATGTGGTTTATATTACACATCCATGCAGTCTAAATCATTTTACAAACATTAGACATAAACCCACTAGTCCAAATCAGTAAAGGAAAAATGTAATAAAAAAAGCTAATAACTATTTGTTATTGGTTAAACTGACCCTACATATAAACTAGGTAGTTTGCTACCATTTATAATACTGATGTTGAATTATGCCTGGATGCTGTGAAACCTCTTGCTTACTTGGCAATGCTTGAGCATATTAACCACAAGATACTTAACAGGCCCTCGTTGCACTTCTTCTCCGAAAAAACACATTTACTACAGATAGCAGCGCCTACCCATCGAATAGAAAGGACACACATTAGCTGAGTTACATGATGTTGTTGAGCTTTGGCTACTAATGCTCCAAGGCATTAATGTGGTACTAGACTAACTCCATACTTAGGGATGGGAGAAGTGTGGGTAACCTTGTCCCTGTCGCTGGCACTGCCTCGGCCGCGGGCGGTGCCGCCGCACAAACCCTGCCTGAGCCCAGGAGAGCAGCACCGGTGCTGGGCACCCTCAGGGAGGGGGGACACCACCACCACCTCCTCCTCCTCCTCCTCCTCCTCCTCACCCCGCCAGGGCGTCCGTCGCTCACGAGGTCGTGGGAGCCAAAACACGGCGACAGCAGAAAAACAAACAGATGGGCCTTTGGTCATGTCACGATTTACTTTGTAGGGTTTAGGCAAGGGCTGTCGGAGATTTCTGTTGCAATAACCAAAGGCTTTATCAATGCTATAGTTCTATGCAGCTACATTGAGTGTGACCAGGGGCCAGCAGAGCCCTCTGGTCAGTATTTTGCATCTGATAACACTGAATTATATACAACATGATGACTAGTTCACCACCTGCTGAGGCTTAAAGATGGCTGTTAAGATTTCAACTCAAAACATCTCCCCCCTCCCCACCCGCCATCCACTTCCACCCCAGAATGAGTCACCCCCTTAAAAAAACCCCAACAAAACAAAACAGAACAAAAAAAGGCAAAAAGAAACAATCTCCACAGTTCCTTTTTGTTAACTCCTTCCCAGCTAGAACTGGCTTAGGGTCACAGGGAGTGCTGCCCAGGATGGTTGTATGTTTGTTTTCATCACTCCTGAGATTGAAGGGAATCTGACACATGCACCAAAAGGCACTTTCAAATATATATATATA
>WAAG01057629.1:0-116706 GCA_013390105.1 Tichodroma muraria | reverse complement strand
TTCCTTCTTTCTCTTCTTTATTTTTTTTTTTAAATTTTTTTTTTAATTTTTTTTTTTTTTTTTAATCAAGATGAGGTCAGTTTAATCTTCCTCTCCTCCCCCGTACATGTCCGCCAGTTTCTTGAACCTGGGCCCCCAGTCGTTCAGGTAGTCGTAGTCCTGGTCCCCGGAGCTGGAGGAGTTGAGGGAGCTGACGGAGCCGGCGGTGGAGCCGCTGCCCTCGTAGTCAAAGACCAGCAGGGAATCGTAGGGGGGGGCTGTGGGGTCGTTGTCTGCAGCACGCAGGCCCTGGAGGGGATGAACACAGGGTGTTAATGCCCACCACGGGGTTTGAGCGGGGCTGGGCTGAGAGGGGAGGATGTTTGGGATCCCTGCAGCGAAGCTAAAAGGGAAAAATGAGGGTTCTGGGGCTTCCCAGATAGAGACCTTTCATCTGCCCCCAGCAGGAAACACAATAACTCCCAGCGTCCCTAAAAAGAGTTGTATCGAGTGGCAGGGGAGTTATTTCCAATGATCCATTCCTGGATCTGGAAAGCTCTCTGTCCTGGCCACCATGCCCTTTCTGGGGGTGCCCGTTGAGATTTCCAGCTTAGCCAATGAAACAAAAACCAGCACCCTTCCTCTCCCACCAATATTTTAATTCTGATGATTTTCATTCCTTCAGGAAAACAAAGGAAAAAAAACAAAACACTCCCGGCAAAATTCTGCAATTAGGACAGACGTGGGGTGTGGAATTCTGGGCAGAGGGCTGGGGAGCACTGCTGCTCCTGTGCAGTGTGGGCAGCAGTGTAGGCAGGCCATGGAAATGGCCTCGGGATATGGAGAAAAAGAATTGCTTTGCTGCAGAGCCCAGCGTTGGGAAAAGCCGGGTGGAATAGCCCTGCAATAAAGCCAATGTTCCACATTCCCACCTTCAGAAGCCCTGGCCTCAGCGTGGGGAGATGGAGCCGGTTTCAGCAGCAGAGGCGTGTGTGAGAAGAGTGAGTCTTCATGAGCACGGTTGTGTGCAAATGTGAGTGAAGGATGGGCAAAGGGACAAAGGAAGAAGGGATTTTAATGATGAAAATGAGAAAAGCACAGCAGGAAATGCGTGTAATAATAGAATTAAATGGCTGTAACATTTATTTTTCTGGCTTAGGAAATGGATGGTGTGCTTTGTCTCGGAGGAAATCATGCATTGATTGGTTTGTAACCACTCAATCATTCAAAACTAAAAAATGAGATAAGAAATACCAAATGGATAGATATTTGTACAGGCAGATAAAGAAGCAGTAATCTAACATAAAATAAAGAAACCCTCTCTGATCTGAGTCTCTCTGTGCTGCAAACTCTTTGAGGCTTTACACCAAACAAAGCTTATGAGGAAGGCACAGACTGCTGAAATAATTACAAGACCAGGAGCCACAAATGGCTCATTCTGCCCGGGTGCTGAAAAGCATGGTGTTTGTGACACCCACAGGACAGAAATCTTGGGTATTTTTGTGGTTCAGTGCCTTCATTAAGCCAGACCCTGCATCCTTTGCTCATGCCAATCCTTTCCCTGGCTGCTCAAGCTTTGAAGATGTGACACAGGACCCCCTACAGAACATACCTCATTAATAAAATCACCAATATCCCCTGGATGTGGGATTACTGGTCTTATAGGATACTGCGGTTCAGCACCAATAGGTCTTTCATCCACCCTTCTGACTCCAGGTGTCTTGTTCAGCACGTGATCCATGGTCTCTGGCTGCTGGAGCTGGCTTAAATCGTAATCCTGTGACAAATGGGAAGGCACAGTGTGAAACCCAGAGCTTTTCATTCCCATCACCTACTCACTCAATGTGCAAACAAGTCGAGGGCTCTAATTCTGTTTCAGCTGAAGTTTGATGGCAAATCTTATCCCTGGGTATGCAGCACCTCCATCTAAATTACAGATGAACCTGACCTCTGAGCAGCTCATAAAGTTGACCTCCTAAGAGTGTATCTTATAAGTTAAATCAAGGATTTAAATACTTCCTGAATATTTCACACAGCATCTAAATATTTGGGATAAAACCCTGGCTTTTGTTTGGGTGTGCATAGGTGTATACATAACTTTTTTGACAAAATACACAATATAATGTAGAGACACAGTGTCAGTAGACATATTATTGCAATTACATTTCTACAGAACTAAAACCATTAAAATGTGTGTTGCATTTATGCATGTAGGCCTTTCCAAGTAATTATGTTCTTTTTGCTTGTGAAAAATCCCAACAGAATAGGTTTCTATCACGAAGTGAGAACCAGGTAATATTTCATTAAAAATGTATTCATGTAGGTAATGGTGTTTTGCTGCTCATCCTTTGCTGTTATTTTCAACGAATCCTTCCTAAAATATTTAAGCCTACAGTGTAGTTGCCTGAAACCAGATACTTCAGCTACTTGGAAATGCTTAGAACAGTACTTTGTTCTACCAGGAAAACGATCCTTGTGCTCAGACAGGGATGATTGAACCTCCAGGAGCAATATTTATAAATAACTTGACAGCGACAAGACAAAAACCAAAAAGTTAATTGTGAGGATTTTTCTGTGGAATAAGAACTTTTCAAGGTTTTGGTAAACTCCTGCCTCATAGTTTGCCACGGCAGCCCTCACTGGGCTCGCTTGCTCGCCTTCCGAGGCCACCAGGACCTCCATGGCAGTGGTTTTGTGGGATCCCTAAGCACTGCCCTGGAACCATGCAGTCCAATTCAACAAGCAAAAATAAAGCCATCACACAATGCACAGTCACATAATCTGCATGAACATCGTATCTGAGAGTGTCCCAGGCTCTTTACTCGTGTTCGGTAGGAGTAAAAAACCGGCGACTTCAACATGAATGACCAAACTTTGCTATTTTAGCTGAGGAATTGGACACGTAGCAGTGGAAAAGCACATCCCAGGAGTGCAGGCCAGGGAAGTTTTCACGCAACATCAGCATTGGTGTCTGCAGGAAGAGCCACTGGAGGAAAGCTGACGTGTTCAGGCAGCCTGTGGCTCAGGGCTCTGTCACCCAGCAAAGCTTTGCCACAGCACGCTGCGTGGTGAAAGAGAAAATCCCCAAATCTCTTTAGACGTTTCTCACAAACCATGTCCAGAAATTAAAAGAAATTAAAGGCACATTAGAGACGATTAAGTTAATGCAGGGAAAGCCCACAGAAGCTCAAGGCTCAAGCAAACCATACCAAGGGATGACTGCCACAGGGCTGGGCAGGGCAGTAGTTGCTGGCTGGTTTTATGAAGATCTCTGGTAAAATACACAGTTGTAATGATTTAAATAACAGAAATACGGTTTGAACATGAGTGTCAATGGAGTGATTTGTAGTCCTTCCCCAGGAAGCTGCCTAGGGGATAGAAAAACCCTGGTGGCACTGGCATTGTCCTGCTTGCCCAGGAGGGTGTCCCAGTAATATCCTGAATCTCCTGGACCTGCTGTCTCTCCAGAACTCCAGGGAAGCCAATAAAGCTGCCTGGTCATAAATAAAAGAACACAACCCTTTGCATGTATTTTACTAAAAACAATGTGGTTTCTGCCTTTTTGAGAGTACAGATGGCACAGCTGCTCCTTGGCCACAACTCAGGGGCTCTTCTCACCTGATCCTCCTCTCCACCTCCCTCTTCATCGTACTTGAGGATGTTGTCCCTGACGTCGTCCTCGGGGTCGATGAGGAGCTGCTTGGTGTGGCGCTCCTTCTCCCGGCGCTTCATCCACACCACGAAGAGCAGAACCATGGCTGCAACGGGGAGGAAGCTGGGTGAGCTGGGACCTCCTGCAGCACAAGGCCAGGCTGAGGGTGGCCGAACACCTCACCTAGCCCTGCCCACTGCAGAGAACCTCACTGGCTGCTGGCAGGAGGAATAAAATGTTAACCTATTGCATGGTCTAATTGCTAAAGGAGAAAGATCGGTGAGAGATGTAAATACTGTGACAGATTCCCACTACAAGCATTTCATCACTGATGCTGATTGAGCTGATATTAATCAGGAGTAAAACACACAATCAAAGGAGAAGAAACCAGAAAGTGTGAAAACTGCAGCTTTCTGTAAATATTCAATCTGAATCTTGACTTTTCAGGATTAGATTTCCACCTTTATTTTATTCAGGGCCATAAAGATGAAGGGAAGAGAGCTGCAGAGAAGGAAACGGGTGCAGATACCCAACATTTGTGCACAAGGGGCTGTTCCAGCAGAGTGACACAGGTTCAGCCCATTCAGGTCATGAGCCCTGACTGTGACAGTCTCTGCTGTTTTCTGCAGTTGGCCAGGCAAGACTGGTCTGGGGAGGATGCACAACACTGGGTCCTGTAATCCAATTTGGCCTCCCTCATATTCTTTGGTCCATCAGGGAGGCTCTTTAGACTTCTGAGATCAGATTAGCCAGGACATCAGCACATGCATTTGGCCATCAACTTGGAAAGCAAATCTCAGATCATCTGAAATCCTTTCAGAAAGCAGGGCTAGCTTTGCAGAATGAGGGAGAGCAAATCTGGTAGCACACAGCCAAACTCCTCAGGCATCAGCGTTTGCATGCCAGGCTTGGCTGATCTCTCTCAGCACAGTAACAGGGAGAGATGAGCAGCTCTTGAATAATGAGAAATTTTTTCCTTCTTAAACTTTACCCACAGGGAACACTGGCTCACTGCTCCACAACCTCACCCTGCAAAGGGACACCCGCGTCCCAGGGGCTGTGTGCTCCCTGTGAATTACTGAATGCAAGATTATCTGGGAACTCAAGTCTCCACTAACATAAGGCAGCCAGATCCCATCTTCTTCAAGAACGTGTTAATTCCTTCGTTTTCATTCTTGTACTCAGCAGCTGCAAATAATGCCCTGAAGAACAAAGTTCAGCCTGGGCAGCTGCTGCAGTCACACCTCCCACTGTCTGCTCTCCCCTCCATTCTCCATGCAAGCCCCACACTGAGCTGCAATGGTGGCAACCTGCAGGAGAAGGGAGCAATAGATGGACAGTGGAGGTGGGAACAAGTGTCCCAGGTTCATTTCACCTGGGTCAACCCTCAACTGTGCCAAACCAGTGCAGCCAACACAAGCAAACTCAGGCAGGATGTGAGATCCCAAAGTTTGGGGTTTTTAGCTGAGACCAGACACTGGGGACATGGATGGGCCATCCAGCTTGCATGAGGAGGTGGTTAGGAGGATCCACACTCCTCCTCCCAGCACCGAAGTGTTTACACCCAACAGGAATTCAGTGAAGTGATCGAAGAGGACTGGACAGCTAATTACTGCCATTGTGTGCCAACTGGCAGCCATCCCTGCCTGCCAGCTAACAGAATTGTTTTCAGAGAGTTCAGCATTTCTTTAATGCTTACCCCAGATCTATTTAAGAAAGAAAAAAAGAAAAGGAAAGAAAATGTAACTCTCATCTGTAATAAAAACCTCAGCTATTTAGCAGACTATTGAAGTCCTTTCTTCATTGCTCCTTTTCAAGTCTCTCACAAGATACCTGACTGGTCCATAAAGACAATATTATAATGGCTATTGGGGTTTATCTTTTTATTTCCCCCCTTTTTTTTGAAATGATACTTTTTCATGCACTTGTGGAAAAAACGGTGCCATTAATGCCTTTACAGCTACCTCGGAAAAAAATAAAGACCTTCAAAGTGTCAATGGTGGATGTAGTGCACTCTCCTTCCTTTTATTCACTCTGGAGAATGGGAAGTGCTATTACTGCTGTTAGAACCATTTTCGCTCTGCATGTAGTTTTCCTTGAAATCTATTGTCTTCACCCTTCACAATTTTTTACTGTGTTGCTCTTCTAAATGTGTTATTTGTGCAGCTAATACATCAGGTAGCAAGAAGAAGAAAAAATCCCCCTTGAGCGAAGGTAAAGGCATAAACTTCCTTCACAGGAGCAATCTCGGATCTGTCCCCTTGTTTCTTCTTCCTTTTAAAGTCATCCAACTTTGACCCGCTGACTCTAAAATGGACAAACAGCATGAGAAAATCCCTCTTCTGCCTTTTTCTAGGCTATTGTTTAGAGGTCATGATATGAAACAGATAGAAAGGAGGCAAAACACTGGAAGGATGTAACTGTAAAACTGCTCATTGCAAATTACATTTTTCATCACTGATACAGTGCTTTGCAGCTCTCCAAGATAAAAAAAAAGTCAATTAGAATTACAATGAATGTAAAAATAAGCTTTTGTAATAAAATCCGTAATTTAAAATGGGATAATGTATCTGAAAATGGAAAGAGGAATCTCTTAAATCAAATGTCCTTCAGCTGAAGTTAATTTCAGTCAATAGGATTTTCAACCGTTTTAAATTGTATTTTATAACTGGATTTATACAAGAGCAGCAAAAAGAAGACCTGTGTTTAATCACCTCTGTGGCTCCAGTGCAAACTTTGAGCCCGGGGCAGCAGCAAACCTGCACAGCAAAAGGAGGTGGGGGCTGATGAACACCTTCACCTTCATCTTCATCTTCATCTTCATGGGGGCACATGACTGCGGCGCCCCGAACAGCCACCCTGGCTGAAGGGAGCAGCCAACACTGGGAATGAAGGGCAGGAACTGGGCATCGTGGCTGGGCACAGGGACACTCCATCAGCTCAGCTGGGCTGGGAGAGAGCGGAGCAGGGTCTGCCCAAACACCCAGTTTCTTCCTCACTCTCCACCCTGATCCAGTAGATCAGTGACGCAGCAATATATTCCCACCACCAGCCCAGGATGTGGAAGGATGTCCAGGGTGACCCATTCTCCTAATGTACCATGTCATGTCCCCGTTAGGTGACATTTGGAGCATACGTTGCTCTGTCTGCTCTCTGTTAAAACGCACTGGGGGTAAATATTAAATGTGATTTAGCACTATAACTCCCATTAGCTTTAATGAGAGTCCCATGGATTCATCCTGTGTTTCTTGATGAACATTTACCTCATTGTTCATTTCAGCACTTGTTTTTATCTATTCCTACTGTGCCAACTCCTGCTTGAAGTTATAATGATATAATTTTTACTTTTTAAGTGTGAGCACACATGGTTATTGGTAATGCTCATGGGAGCCTGGGACTGACAGCACTCCTGGGCAAAAGGGATAGTTTTGCCTCGAGGAAGGGGATGGCCAGTCCTCCTCTGTGATGTATCCCCAGTCCTCCATTGTTTCTGATGAACTGGGAATCCTTCCTCTACAACCACTCCTAATCCCCCATGATCCCCCAATCTGAGGTAATTTTAAAAGCAATGGGAACAACTACCATTCTTCTTTTCCTTGGAACAACCAGAAAAACACAGCTGTGCACTGGCTCTGCAAGGGACTAGCCAGACTCTCATAACCAGTGTATCTGGTACTGGGAACCAGTATATCCGCAGCCAGCCAGACATAAGAGCTCTGGGAGAATCTGACAGAGAAATTTGGAAGAAGCCTTCAACCTTTTCCTGCAAAATGTGGACGACCCTGCCACACTCACTACTTACAAGTTGTTGTCAGGTGTAATAATGTTTGCAAAGCTACTGGAAGTCTTAGAAAGACAGGTCTGACACAGGCAGAGCTCATTTTGCTGATGCTGCAGTGAAGGAGGCTTGAATGCAGATGTGTGAACCACCCCCACAGCCCAAGCTCAGGGACCTGCCATCTGCATGGAGCTTGAAAAATACAAGCTATCGGAAAGAACAACAGGGAACAGGGAAACATGAAGGAAGGTAGATTTAGAGCAGATTTTGGGAAGAAATTCTTTACTGTGAGGGTGTGGCACAGGTTGTCCAGAGAAGCTGTCGCTGTCCCATCCCTGGAAGTGTCCACAGCCAGGTTGTGGACACACAGGACGGGGCTTGGAGAAACCTGGAGTAGTGGAAGGTGTCCCTACCCATGACAGGAGGGTTGGAACAAGATGAGCTTTCAGGTCCCTTCTAACCCAAAGCAGTCTGTGATTTCAGGCCAGGCCCTGTGGTACTCACTCAGTAAGATAATGATGCAGATCAGGATGGCAATGATGGCCCCCGTGCCCAGCCCTGCAGCAGCCACAGCCCCGATGGTGGTGCAGTCGCCGTTCTCGTCACACGGGCACACCTTCACCTTGATGACAGAGGTGTTGTACAAGGGGGGGTTTCCTGAGTCTGTCACGATGATGGGCACATCGTACACTCCTGCTTCCAGGTACATGATCCGCAAACTGAGCTGGGCGTAGTCCCCTGGAGACCAAGACAGGCAGACAGACAGATGACAGACACGGGTAGAGCACTGCAGCCACGCCTGTGCAGGCTTCTCTGCTAGAGCCCTCTTCTGAGCCCTGCAGAAGAGGTTGACAACAACACACCTGGGCAGGACAGCTTCAGACCTCTGCCCTACAGTCTGGCCAACAACCACCCTGTGCTTTGCAACGTACTGTGTGTTCCCACTGCTGCACTAAACTACCTGGATGCCATTTGCAAATCCAGTTGCACGTGTTCAAAACGGCATCAAACACAAATCGGAACACATGGATAATGCTTCCTGAGGCTGGGCTGCCCCTAACCACTTGTGCAGGTTCTGTACTCACTCACCCTTCCGCCTCAGGATTTTGGGAACTCATTGATGACAGGCACAGCCAGGTAATCCCACTGTGACTGAGCCCTAAGCTGTGAGGGCATCAGCTGTTGCCCCTGGTCTGGCAGCCTCTGCCAGACCTTAGCGAGAGGGACCAGCATTGAAGCCAAAACCAGCCTACAACTCCACGATATTTTCCATCCTCTGCTGAAACTACCAATAAGCAGAGCAATCAGGGTCATTTGTGGTTGCACGCTGCAATATAAAAGTCCTTCACATGCTGGTAATCTTCACACTTACCTAGCCCTCCTGGTTCCATGGTAAATTAAAAGGCTGCCTTTATGCAATTATAGTCAGAGAAATGAACATTGATCCTGATTGTGGCTTATGACAATTACACTGGAGGAACATAAGGAAGACTGATAATAGCTTTTTTCCCCTTGGCCATTATGGATGATTTATACTCTGTTCACTACTGATAACTGTTCATAATTATGAACTGCATTAAAAAAAGCCAAGTGCCAAGCCTCTTAGAGTTATGCTGCAGGTCTGATACAAATCATTTCTGATTAACTATCTTGTCTATAATGTCAGCCGTAATGTGCTTTAAAAAATAAAAATCAGATTAAAAAAGTGGGAAAGGCTCGAAGTTGGAAGCCGCAGGTGGGGCTCATCAGTGAACCAGAGCCCAAACGCGCTCAGGACTGCGTGCCCCATTTACCATTGAGCCGTGTGATGGTCCAGTTCTTCCTCACCGCAGATGGCACACTTGGCAGCTCGAAGACGAAGGGCCCCACGTTTGGATCGATGTCAGCGTCCGCGGCGGTGATGTTGATGACATTCAGGTTTGGCTTCTCGCAGATCTGCGCCTCCTTTGGCAGCAGCTCCGGAGCGTTGTCGTTGATGTCGATCAGGTAGATCTGCAGAGTGCCGGTGCCGCTGGCGGGGGGAATTCCTGCGCGGGACACACGGACCTGTGACCACCGCGGCGGGATTGGCAACGCCACGGACCTGCCCCCTCTCTGCCTTCCAGCTCCAATAAACCAGGATTTTCACCTTCCCTCCCCAGACCTTATTAGGGACATACTGCACTTTCATGGTCCCTTGCTTCACGCGGTATAAAACTTCCCCAAGCCTCCTGATGCTGCTGTTTTTCACGCCTGCAGAACAGGAGGTTGAGTTCTGCAGATCTGTAGCCTGCAGCAATGCCCCTAGTCAAACTAAAACTACAAGCAGGTGATGCCAAGCTGCTCCTGCAAATCTTGGTAATGGCTGTTTTGAAGAAGAAAAACCATTAGAAAGAGAGCTGACAAGAGGAAGAAGAGGGCTTGGAGGGGAGAAAAACATACATAGTGTAACCCATTGGTCAGCATTTACTGTAGCACTTGCTGGCCAGTTTTCAGCTTTGCAGACCTTTACTCTGCTTCAAAGAAAGCCCAACTCTCCAGCACGGCCCACATCCAGCCCTAGCTTTAGTGGTCAGAGGTCCCTGCTCGAAGCCCACGTGAGAGCCATCACCAGCAGCACTGTTATGTCCCAGTACACAATTCCTCATCCTCTCCATATCTGCCCCACCCAGCAGGGATGTCACAGCATAGAAGTCTTGGTCCTGCACCCCTTCTTGATGGAGAGCCACATTTGTCCAACCAGTGACTACTCACACAAAGTAGTATCTGCCCTGGCAGGAGAGAGCAGCCTGCCCAGAAATGGCACAGTGTTTTTCATTTGTCTCCCCACACATTTATCTGGCAGCTCCGTGCTGGCCTGCCCTCGGCCTGCCTCTCTCATCTGGCAGCATGGCTTCAGCAATTCTTTTTAAAGTTTGTACTTTCAGTCCTGGCCCTTCTTCCTAGAGCTAGATACAAAGCTACACAAACCACCTCCCCACCAGGTTTCTGCTTCCACAGACCTTCCTTCCTACATGCCTTTCTCCTTTTCTCAAGGGAGCCTCAAAAATTCTGAAGGAGCCCTGGACATCCTTTATTCATGGTTCCCACATAAGCTCTTCAATCATGGACTCTCATCTTTTTATCTTGTAAGCATGGGGTAGGTCTCCCTCTAAAACAATGTCTTTTGATCAGCCTTGAAAGCTTCTGGACAGGCAGAGAGCCTACCAGGATACTGGGGCTTAACGTGAAAACCGACTTTTGGCGCCAAACAAAGTGACTTTACTGCTTTCACATTACCCAGAGTATCTTCTGGGATAAAAGCAAGGCTCCCACTGCAACCTCTGAGACAGACTGAACACAAACCCTCAGTCCTGAGAGGCATGAACTGGCACATGGCTGAAATAACCTGCAATTGTTGCACAGACAAATTCACTTTTGTTGGGCCACTGAGTATTGTTGGGATCTGAGTACTTTTTTTTTTGTTTGTTTGTTTCTTTGTGTTCCTGAGTGCAGTTCCGGGGCAGTTTTAGTAAACAATTCTTTAAATGGCCAAGTCCTACAAACTATGGAATATTTCACATTATTTCAGCTGTCTTATATGGAGAGAGCAAGGACATAGAGCAGGTACTGATGTGCAATGAAGGGTCCTTGGGCTTTTTGGAGATGAGGACTACAATAGCACCAGTGGAGAAGCTGGTCTGATCCTTGAAATTAAGACTGAAATACTAATGACAAAAGGAAGAAGACAATACAACTTCTGCATCTTACATTTAACTGTTGAATTCTCCATCACTGCCTTTTTCACAGGGCAGTGTCTGCATTCCCACGGCAAGGTATAAGCCAAGGTTTTCATGCTCAGCTCTTTGTTTCATGAAATCTATTGGAATATGACACATTTAAGTTCTCAGCTTCCCTGGGAGATTGGCTCAAATTGGCTGAGGGGCTCAAACACTGCCAGGCTCCACTCTTGTATGGGCACAGTGTGATCCAAGGGACTCTCTCCGTGGAAAGCAGGTTAAAATCATGCTGTTGATTAGGATTCCCCTTTTGCCCTCCTGACATTGCAGCCAAGACTTTTCTTAAAGACAGTACCTCTACATTGGAGCCCAGGGAGAGGAGGAGAGCATTGGCTCCAAGGAGTATTGGCTAAATTTCTTCTTTATCATGTACTGAGAACAGCAAAAAGAATTTCAAGGAAAGAAGATGCTGCTGCTTCTTCAAGATAGAGAGAAAAATCCCCACCAAAACCCTCGACCCAAAGCTTTTCTTTGATGCCAGAGAACCTGGAACTTGGGAGCAATGTGGTAAGAGTCTATTAGCCTAGATGAAACTTTAGCTGTTATCCTAAGCACTCTAGACAGAATTTTAAATAAGGTGTTGCTTTATGTGCATTTTAATGGCTGCAATACACCAGTGATAGATTAATTTTTCAGAATAAAGAGATTTATCTAGGCCCTCACTTTCTGAGCTGCTGAATGATGGATGTGGAGGCGCTGATGCACTGCTGCATCAGCACCACAGCCAGGAAAAGGGGTTAACTCCACATCATGTTGCACCAAGTGCCTGGAATTTGCAAAGTCAGAGGGTGAGGATTAGGTTGATAGGTTCAAACTCTACCACTGCATCTGTGAGCAGCCTTGGCTTACTCATTTGACCTGTTCTGCCCTGTGGCTTTTGCAGATGAACACTACTAGACCACTTAAAGGATATTTTGAATTTCCCTGTCCTGCTGCCTTCATTGGGGGGGAAGCTTAGGACAGGGCTGTGGGGTGAGTCCTACCATTCATGGCACAAAGAAGGGGCAAAATGCACTTCTTGGTACAGCTCTTCAGCACTGAAACTCTTCAGTGAGTTTCCCTCAACCCCGTGAGCTGGGATGCAATGATTGAAGTGATGCACGGAACCCCAGAGGGAGGAAGTTTTCATTAGCCCTGCAACCACTACTGAAACTGCTCATAATGACCATGGCACCTCCAGCCTGAGGGATCACACAAACACTGCCCTGAAAGCACCTGCAGAGTATGAGCAGCACATTTAGGTGCTCACAGCCAAGCCTAGACTGAATTGTGCTGCTGAAGCTGGGCTTGTCTTGGGTGCTCAGCACCCTGCAGCAGGAAAGTGAGGGTGGGTGAGGAGGAGGAAGGCTTCTCCTTGTCCTGGGATACTCCTGAACCTTTTCTAGATGGAGGAACTGAGGAATGAAATACCAGCATGTCCACATGTGGGTGTGGTTACCAAAATCCATTAATTCCTCCTAACCAGGATTAGGAAGAGAAAAGCAGGGCAGCAGCACTGGGCCACTTGCCCTTGAGCGAGGCCAGCACAGAATTCTCAGTGCTGACCGGGCCAAAAGCACCGAGCGAACTTCAATGAGAAGAGCAAACAGGACTTCTCCAAGTCTGACTGGCCTGAGTGGCTCTGGGAATAAGCACACCAGCTCCCAGATGATCTGATGATGGCTGCACATTTCAGGAGGGCAGTGGCCAGAGAGAGCCCAGCTCCAGTGACAGACATACCTTTTATGAAAGCCACCATGGTTCAACAGATGGGCTTATTTTTAATACCTTCCTGCCATCCCATAGAATTATTTCTGGTTTCCTGATGGAAGGCTTCCTGAATGCTCTGATCAGTGCCTTTGGGAGGATTACCAGGACTGGTGTGCTCAGCAGCCCCTGGAGAGCACATCCCTTTGACACTTTTTTAAGTTCAAGCTACACTGCTACACTGAACTCCCCAAATCAATTTTCCATTTGTCCTCCCCTTCCCTTAATAACACTCTGCGTATACTGGGCACATTTAATTTACTCCAGCAATTTCCCGTCCCACTTTCACATTTTTGACCATAAAAACCTGGGAAAAAGATAACTTATACTGACAACTCTGTCAGGGCATCATTTCTCTTAATGCATCACATTAGAGTCTTATTGAAGCATGAACAATGTGAAGCCTGGGCTCACCGTTGTCAGCCGCCAAGAATGTGGCCTCGTAGACATTATTCTTAATGTAGTCTGACTCTCGATCAAGGACAGCAGCAGTAGTGATCTGACCATTTGTGGCATTAATGTTCAGCCAGTTTGCAGGATCTGACAGCTTAGAGTATCTACAGAGAAAGGAAATAAATACATGGCAGTCTTTTCACTGACATATCCTTAATATTGCTTGAAATACGTTTTTTCTGGACTCCTGACCCGTGATTCAAAGGACCTTTGGATAACTGGTTTTGTTGACAAACACAATGCTAATTGAGTATCCGCTTTTTGACCTTTACAATTATTCAATTTTTCAATTACTTTAGTTTTAAAGGTTCTTTTTTCCACTAAGTGCCACTTACATGCCAGTTTCCTGCTGCTAGGACATTTCCTGAGGTCTCTGCAGCTGGGGTCTGCAATGACCATTGCATTCATATGCCTGAATTAGAGGATGGATTCCTGCTCTCTCCTGCTCCTGACCTTGCCCTCCTGAAAGCAGGTTTTTGAAGTCAAAGATATTCCTGTTTTCTGCCCACCACTAATAAACGTACCACACTGTCAGTCACCTCCCAACTACTTTTTGGGCAAACCTCCCCCATGTTCTTCAGGTCAGT
This sequence comes from Tichodroma muraria, assembly GCA_013390105.1. Classification (NCBI taxonomy): domain Eukaryota; kingdom Metazoa; phylum Chordata; class Aves; order Passeriformes; family Sittidae; genus Tichodroma; species Tichodroma muraria. The sequence continues at coordinate 102,753 of WAAG01057629.1, read as the reverse complement.
GTGTTCAGTTCATCCTTCTTACTTGTTTTCTTGCTTTTCTGACTCCCAGTTTTGTATTGTTTGAACTGAGATGGACCATAACTATCCAACTGGAAGCTAATAAATGGCCAGACTATAAATTACTGAAATAAGCAAACAGAAGCTGAGCTTATTTCATGGGTAACTCAGACCCGCTGATAGTTTTATGTAATTTGTCATTAGATACGCAGGTGGGAGCATTACTGGGTTCTGGTGAATATCCCTTTCCAGAATTGGGCTGTTTGAAGCAGAAACTCAAAGGGAAACTTGAGCTGCATCAATCCATGTGAAGAGGAAAGCAACACACAGCTGCACAAACACCTGCCAAAGGAAAGAATTACATTTCATGGAGCTAAACTCTTCGGGATGTTTTCATTTCAATATCACTGCTGTGAGGCTCCTGCCCTTTCTCTGCTAAATGACCAGGGATCCAGTTTCAAAGCAGGCTTTGTGAATGTGTCTGTGGCTAATGAGGATAACCTGAGGTGTGACACTGGCCATGCCAAGCTGCGCATTACTGGAGATGCTCCTGCTTCCTCATCTTCTATTTGTAGAAACTCTATTTCATCAAAGACTAGAGACTGAAATTTGTATGCAAGGCTCTAGCAGCTGGATCAGCTCTGCAAAGTGCTTATCATGGATCTATAGGCTTAGCCTTTTGGGTATCCCTCTTCCTAACTCACCAATGTCAACTGGGAAGTAAAAAATTAAGTATCTTTTTTACATCTCACACAGATAGGACCCCAAAAACACCCCACTGCTTCTTGCAAAGCCTGGGCATTGGCTGTCCTGATGCAAAGGGAGAGAGATTGTGCTGGCATTTGGAAATGAAGTGCTGGTGGATGCACAAAATGCGTGTCCTGGAAGCCCTAGAAAGAAACAACTCAAGTAACTGGCTGTTGATACTCACAGGAAGCCTTACAAGACCCTGCACATGCCCTGTGCAATGACAGGGAAGGCAGGCGCTCGTTTGGATTACAGATCACCCCCCTCCAGGTTAGAGGGAGTACTCAATCACACGTGAGTTGTTCTCTCCTCTGAAAACCAGCCTTGGTACAGACATCAGGGAAATAAAGACCCTTCAAAGGCCAATATTTCAAAAAGAATACAAGAAAAATGGGCTTGTTAGTTAGGATGGTCTCTTTCCTCCAAAGTCACAATGACTGTCTAAAGACAACAAGATGAGGCAGTGAATAAACTATCATTTTCTAGACCCGACAGCTCTGTGCCAGGTGAAATATTTCAAACTCTTCCTGACACAAAATGTCAAACTCATGTAAGTTTAAGTGGCCTCAGCCGTGGTCACGTCGTATACTCAGGTTTTGCCAAAAATACCACAGCCCTTACAGACTGGGAGCAAAAAAGAAAACAATTTCTGTGGATGTAAAAGTATCCAAGAGCAGGAAATGCATCTCCTGTCTGTGCAGATGGAGCTGAAATAGTTGTGAAAGTGTCACAAGGACTCATTTTCACCTACACTTTTCTGCCAATTATTTCCTGGTGGGAAGGTGTGTGAGCCGGGGTCCTGGACTGTGGATTCAGTCCCTGGTCTGCCCAGGTGGGACAAAACAGAGTGAGTGACACTCTCCTGGTCACAGCATGAATTAGAAGTGATCTTAAGCTGCTTGGATAGAAATCTGACTTTTACAAGGTTAAAATTCTGCCAGCTGAATCCCATTTATAGGGAAAGCGGCTAAGGAGGAGGTTATATGTTTGGCAGGTGTTCTGAAGAGAAAGGGAAGGTTGGAACAAATTGCACCTACTGGGAGCAGACAAGGGCAGCACTGGTGAGATACAGACCAAGTGCCAGTGGCCTGTGAATGGGTGTTTGACTGCTCAGGCAACACTGAACAATCTGACACTTTAAAAGCCTGTCCAGCAGCTGTTTGTAACCCCACCAGCCTTGCTCTGAACTAACTGACAGCTCCTCTTGCACTGTGCTTTTAAGCAAGGTTGAACCTAAATCCTCTGGAAGCGACACAAAGCATGATTAAAAATCCCACTCCTTTTGAAAACCCAGGCCTGGCCCTTTCTGTGCCTCAGTTTCCCCCCATGAAACAGAAATAACAAAGCTGCCTTTTCCTAAACCTCTGTGTCTATGAGATGCATGAACCGCATGGGTCAGAGCACCCTGGGTGAGGCAGAGCTGAAAACTGGGTACAAAGCAGCCCTGACCTCTGTAGCAATGCAGAGATCTGCTTCATTGGAAGGTGTGATCTGCCCCACTGCAAGCCAGCAACACAGGGATCCAACTCTGTCTGCTCTCCCTAGCCCAGCTGCTCAGAGCCTGGCTTACCTGGAGCAGGGGGACTGTGAGTTTACAGGCTTGCAGGACACTGCTCAAGCGCTGACTGCAGGCGCCACTCCCTGCCAGGATTTCACTCATACCCCACCAGTCAGTTTGGAAATTAGCTCTCAGCTGCTTGGCTCCCCAAACTCATGCAGCTGATCCCCCCAGCTGCAGGGGAGCCCCTGGGCTGCCTGGTGTCCCACCTTACTGCCTGCTGCATGAAGCGATCGGGATCCACCGCCGAAAACATGGTCAGGACCGTCCCCGTGGGCACCCCTTCCTCCAGCCTGATTAACTTGTGGTTCGTTGGGAAATACGGCGCTTCGTTGACATCTGTGACTGAAATGGTGACTCCTGCTGTTGACTGGAAGGACATCTGGATGCCACTGGCCAGGGGAGCTTGGTTTGATACCATCACTGTCAGCATGAAAGCTCTGTTCATCTCGTAATCGACTGCCTAAAACAAACAAACAAGCAAGTATAGAGCCAAGCAGAGAACAAATCCTACCTTCTGTCTGGAAGCTGCAAGATTGGAGGGCAGGTGACATCAAAATCATTGCCTCATCTTGTTTCCTCCTGAGCTCAGTCCTTTTGAAGGTGTAAATCCAGAGCAACTTTAATCCAGTGGAGGATTTGGCCTCCCAGTTTTTAGAGGGTCAAATAGTTAAAAAAATTCCACAAAGGAAAAACCGCAAACAGCAGGGAGCATTTGCCCTGTGTTTTGTTCCAACGGTAAGTGGTTTCCAAAAGACAACATGCCTGTGAGAGCTGAGCATCAAATGAACAAACCCACCCAGGGCTGCTCTAATGCAACAGGTGGAGCCTGCTCAGAAGGCTGGGACGGGCAACTTAGCAGTGCTCCTAGCACTGAAACTGCTGACTATGGAACCAGGACAGTCTCTGAGGACTCATGAGCCTGAAGGACTCTTTATTTTCCCTCTTAAACAAGATTATAAGCAAAGGTGGAGTTGCCAGGAACAATCCCTGTTCGGGTTAAGCAGGTGGTCCTTCCAGTGGGACCTCTCATCCTCCTGCAAGGCACCTCGTGGTCTCTGCAGGTTGCCTACAGCTCTTACAGCTGGGTTTTGCTCCTGGGAGGCCACAGATCTCTTCTCAGCACACACATGAAGACAATGTGTCTGTCCCAGGAGCCCAACAGAGTGAAAAGCCATTGCTGGCACGACTGACTGAGCCCACTATAATAACAATTTCTAAACCATCCCACTAATTATTATGAGGGAAGTCGCTAATCACCTGCCAGGGAGGCTTGAGTTATGCAGGATCACACCTCTCCTCTTGTTAAAAACTGCTTTGCCGTGATTTATAAATTTAGAAGCATATCCATCCTCCCTAATACCTTCTCCAGCGCTGAGTCTGCAAAGTCACTCAGGGTGTAAAACGCCATGGCTACACCGACTTGGGCAGGGATTTACAGCAGCAAGAGCTGCCTGCCACGTCCTGTTTAAAACCCAGTATTGTCAGGAGGGAAATCAAATCATAGGAGGCTACACGAGAGAAACAAATTTCAGGGGCAAAAGGTAAAACAGCAGAATCTCTACTCGATTGAAGTGCAAATGTTCTCGATGCTAAATGGCTTCCTGACAGGCAGGGCCAACATTTAATAAATAAAAGGAAGCATAAAGATTCCCAGTACACCCACCCGTGCTGACTCATGGACTGGTGTTGCATTCAAAACTGATGCATGGTGAAAGTTCCCATTTAAACACTTTTCAAGGCCTTGAAACAATTTGACTAATGCATTTCCTCAATTTCTTTTCACGCCCCCTCTAATTTATATTCCCCCAAATTTCTTTTATTTTTTTTCTTTTTTTTTTCCCATGCTATTCTGTTTGATAGGCTGTCCACAGCCACTCTGCACCTCCCTCCCCAAAAGGGCTGAGAGGCAGCTGGGGGCTGAGCTGAGCAGCTCCATGGGGAATGATGTGGGAAACTCCCTGCTGCTGATGCTCAGGACACACTGACCACACAACTCTGCTAGGATGTGGCCTGATGCAAAGCAGTGGGATTTTTTCCCCTCACAAAATGTAGAGCTGTTCTCTCAGCTTCTTCCTCTTTTTTTCTGGTAGCAACACAACCAGGGCTGCAGAAAAATTGTGCAAGGAGTGGAGCTGGACCAGGATCAGCCACCTCAAAGGCTGCCCAGGAGGCACCAGTGTCACCAAACAGTGTCCACCACACTTCAGTCTGCAAGACAGAGCTGATCTGCTCATCTTTCCTGTGTCCACTGAATCCTATTTCACGCAGTTTTGTAAGAAGTAAAAAATAATAAAAAAAGGTAAAATCAAGAGTCTGTGCTGTCCTGGCAGTTTGGGCTACTGAAATCCATGGGACAGCAGCCCCTCGCAGCCAGACTCTGTCCAGCCCTAAGGCAGAACTTCTTTCACACCTTAATAAGCAATTTATACCAGAACTGTTCATACCTCTGCTCTCCAAAACTGCCTCCCTCGGAGGATAATGGTGCACAGAGCACTCTGTGCTCCTCACACCACACTCACCCCTTCCACCTCCATGTATCTCACTGGAAATGCTGTGTATTGGTCATTTGACATGTTTTTTTGGGACACGGTGGATTTGGCATTGCTAGGTTGACAGTTGGACTTGATGATCTTAGAAGTATTTTCCAACCAAAATGATTCTTTGATTCTATAACAGCAGGATCCTGAAAGAGCCCACAAACTGCTACATTTGGGACGAGGACATGTGGGACTCTTGCCTACTGCTCACTCTTACGTCCAAGAAGAACTTGACATGAAATTAAAAAGCAGCAATTTTGCAGATACTCCTTGCTGGATGTTTGGGGTGTGATGTGGCTGTGAAATATCCCCCTGGAGATGCTGCACATCCTCCTCCTTCACGAGCACCTCCGACCTGGGTGCAGCAGAGCGATGCCGAGGGCTTGCCACGTGTCCTCCTTTTCTTGGGGTACTTTTAACTGAAGTGAACAGATTTGTCTGGTCTTATAATTGAGGCAAATAATAACTGAAGCTTCAGCAGCATCTCCATTATAAATTCACAGCTCTGATCCATGCAGAGTTTATAATAACATTTTACTTAGCTGGCTGCCACAGGGCAGCCACTGCTGCTCTGGGAGATTGTCTTCAGACTCTGTGGTGTCTCATCTGAGTGGGAAGTTTCTCTCTCCCTTGATCAAGGCTTTCTTTGAAGATTAGGGTCTTGCACAGTTATGGAAATGGTTTGGAAAGGCAAGAACAGAAAAGGGAAATGTTACACTTTTGGTGATCACACTGGAGCTACAGAAGGGGTTTTGCTGAGGGCAGCTGCAAAATGGCCCCCATGAGCATAATCTGAACTTCAAAGGGAAATCTGGCTTGGAAAGATTTCTGGCCCTCCATTTCAGGCCCCATAAATGCTGGTGAAGTGGTGGGATTCTGCACAGAGCCCCCCTCCCTGTGCTTTTGCTGTGACTCCTTTGCTTGCAGCAGGAGTTATGTACGAGTGGCTTTGAAGAGCCACGTGAAAATCCAGCCGTGGATTGGTGGATGGTCTGTAAATAAATGGTTCATTACTTGACTTAATTTTTTTACCTGTGTTCTCAACCCACATCAGTGATCAAACCAGCAAGAGACTGCTCCAAAACAGCAAAGAACAAGCTCTGACTGGCCACCCAGTCGGATGAGAGTACATCCCCCCAATCTTTAAGCATATTCACTTATTAACAGAGAACAAAATATTTCAAAGAAGAGGATGGAATCCTAAGAGTCTTCCCTTCTTCACCATGAAAATTTAATCACAAGCAATTTCACTCATTCTCCTTGCTGAAAATACACCAAAAAGCCTCTCAGCCAGATAGGGGTAGGGAGCCCTGGTGGCCAGGAGGATCAGGTGAGGCGATGTAGTGAAGACATCCAATGCAATTTCAAGCTCTGAGCTCAGCTTGATGAGACCAGATTTTCACATGGTTATCTGCTTTGTGATCACTGTGGGTTACACAGCAGTGGAAAATCAACACCAGCATCAATGGTGTCTCGACAAATCTGCCCTGCTTTTTGCCTGCAAGTTGTGAATAAGGGATGGTTCATTACGCACAAGTCCTTGTGCAGCGGTGTTGATCATGCAAATCCCCTGTCGTTCACTTTGATGCGCCTTTAAACTACAGTCCTGACACTTTGTAAGATTAAGAATAAGGGGTCCTCCCCTACTTGCAGTGAAAATGTTGGCATTTCGATTTCAGACTGGCTGCTGACGTCAGTGGAAGTTAAATTTTTGCACTTTTCTTTGTTGAATGTTTTCTGTTTAAACAGAAAAGATACAGCTTTGGATATGTGTATCCTTACACACATATATGCAACCATATACACATGTCTAAGCTTGAAGAGGTTTCATAATGTTGCACCAGGTAAGGCTGTCAGCCATCATCACAGAGCAATAAAAAGTGATAAATAAGATGACCCTGCTGAAATACCATCTGGCAGGTAGGATGATGTGTCCCTTGAAGTTTCAGCAGAGCAGCATCTGCAGACACACACGCATAGCCCAAGGGTCAGGGAACAGGACAGGCTCACACGTTCCTGCCAGCGTGACCTCACTGGCATTTCACTGATGTCATTTTTCCTAAGCCACAAACTGTGCACATTAGGAATGACTGCAGCTTGTTCAGCTAATAACAAGGAAACAGGGCTCAACACAGAGCTATTCTTGAATTGTGCTGCTCTTTAAACTTAGTATTTCTACCTATGCTGTTGATTAAAATGCTTTTTAAGGGAAGGCCAGACTTATCAGAAGGTGCTGGCTTTGTCTACCCCAGCAGGCATTAATCCTCCCCACGTGCAGTGCATGGTGTGTGTTGTGCAGCTCCTGCACATCTCAACAGCCTACGTTTGATGTCTCTGCTGTTCTTTGTACTCAGAGGGAGCATCCACAGGCATCTTATCTGGGAAGAGCTTCAGTGAAGGCTGAAGGGATCCAGTGATGTCCTGGCTGTGTGCAATGACTGCAGAAACACCCACTGGCCTCAAAACTGAAAGAGAAGCGAATGCTTCAATGAAGATAGAGTCATGCTCTCTGGAGGCAAGGAAGAAAACACAATTTGGCACTTGCTGCAGATATCTTGAGGCTTCCAACTCTACCAGCACATGGAGGGAAGAAGGGATGGTGGATATTTCTGGTCTGATTTCTTGGGAATCTTTAGATGAGATCCTCTGTTGATCCAGCCTGGAGGGTGGCTTTGAGTGGAGCTGTCCTGAATTGAGGATCTGTCGTGTCTGTGTGTTTATCACTTAATACCAGGAAAAGGAAAATTTCTCCAATAGTTTTGCTGCCAAACAACTCAGTCAAAGGGAGAATTTCCTTCCCTTCTGTTACCAGAGAATTCACTCCTTCTGAGATCTCTACTACACTCCCTGCTTTCACAGAGGATCACTTGACTGACCCAGGCAGTGAAACACTGCCCTTGATTCACAGTGAACAGGGGCTTCTCTGGCTCAAGAAGGGCAGGGCTGCCCAGCCCAGGCCTGCTCCCTCTTACAGAGCTCAAAGAGCCAAGGAGAAGCAGGAGGTGGAGGTCAGGCTCTGGTGCTGGGAATCCCTTCAGCATGTGAGGCTCTCTGAAAGCTCATGGTGGTCTGGGCTGAGCTGGGAAACCCAGAAGCAGTGCCATACACAGGAGGTGAGAGAATTCAGGACTCCTACACGCAGAGAGATGGGAAACAACAGATCCAAGCACTCGTACTTCCAGGCAGGGAAGGCACAAATCAACTGCAGGCTCCTGGCAACCCCTGTGGCTGTGAGGGTGACAAACACGGTGTGCTCTGGCTTCCCCCCTACCTTTACCACGGTGACCATGCCCTCGTTGGTGACGGGGTCTGTCCGGATGGTGAAGTGGCCCGAGGGGTCCCCGCTGATGATGCGGTAGATGGCATTCCAGTTGGGAGAGTGGGGCTGGTCCCGGTCCATCACCGTCAGGTTTGCCACCACAACCTCCACTCTGTTCTCAGGCACTTCTCCTGAGTACTGCAAAGGAAAGACAGGTGGTCATGGTGGGAGCTTTCTGTCCATCCTCACACCTCCCTCCCCTCTCCCCTCCATCACCATGCCCGCTGGGAAGGCAGTCCCATGAAGAGGACCATGAGGTTATTGGCAATGAGCAACACACCTCTTTCTCAATTCTACTTTTCCTAATTTTTTCCTTTGAGTATTTTCCTAAAGCCTAACTTCGCCTCTCAGCCCAAAGGAGGACAAACCCACTATCACACAGCCACTGCAAAAGATTCAGCAAATGCTCCAAGGAATCCAACAAAAAACATTCTTGATATTCTTGCTCAGTTACAGCAACCAGAGAGTCAATTGTCAACAGCAGCAGAAAACGGCAGACTGAAATGTCTAAATTTTTTAGGATGACTATCTCCATTTATCCCAAGGTATTTTGCCTCACTCAGATTTCAGTGATGGCATTTTATTGCTTCTTCAGTGATTTTACTTCATTTTATTTCTTTCTTGCCCATGATTTGATTTTGTCTCATTATCTGAAGTGTTTCTTGTGATTTTGCCACAGCCTTTCCTGGTGCTTAATTCTCTCATTTAGCACTGATTTCCAAGGAGTATGTCCCGTTCAGGCACATCCTGACACATTAACTGCATTCTTTTCTGCTTTCCAGTCCCTGATTTATCACATAGCTGATGAGGGATCCTGGCCTGAGAATACTTCCAGTGTTTGGGGCTCAAAAGCTGGCAGTAAGACACATTCCCAAATTTTCAACTGTCCTCATGTCACAGCACTGCCTATTAGCAGCACTTGCAAATCAACACTCTGATTGACATATGGCAAATTAAACACTGGGGAAACACCGGGAGCGGCTGGCTCGGAGTCTGCAACTGAAATTCTGGCCCCAAACTGCAGGAGCAGAGCACTTCTAAAATCTGGCCTTTGGTATGCACAAATGCCAGGTTGTGTAAATGATAATAAATCATTCCTTCGTTAGCACAAGAGTCTGTTTCCCCTCCTAACCCATCCCCATCCTTAGGCATCTCTCCGATATGGATGCTTGTATTTAGTATATATTATTTCACTGCTGACAGCAAAAATATTCAATCTGCCTTATGCTAATGTAAATTTAAATTTGCCCTTTAGTGGTATCCTGAATGGCATCTTGCCCTCTTTTCTGCTATGCACCTGTCCTAAACAAGTTTTCATTAGTGAATGCAGATGGCATCTCTTTCCAGCCATGCTGAGTGGTGGGAAAGAACAGTGGGAAGCTGCAGGATAATTCTTATTCTGCTACATGCTACAGCTCTTCCTTTTCACTTTATTTCCCCTGATTTCACTTGTTCTTTACCCATTCTCTTGCCCAATTTGGAGTCTCTGCAGCACACAGCTTAAGCTAGGGAAATATATGGAAATTTATCAAAAGCCTCTTGAAAAATCCATTAGATTATGTCATATGTACACTCTACTATCAACCTTGTCTGAACTGAAGCAGATTAGTTAAACAGGATCATCTCTTCCTAAATCCACACTAGTTATTGCCCATTACATTAAATTAATGTTGTGTGGCACAGCAGCAGTGACAAGCTGATGAGCCCCCCAGTCTCTTTTAGGCTGCACTGCTGACAAGGTATCATACTGTAATTCCAAAGGAGTTAAACACCCTATGAAACCATCTCAAATCTTCAACTCGGGGCCACAGATTCTGTCTGTCACTCCTAGGCTTATGCCCAGCAGAACTAAGCAGAATTAAGTCAACAAGAACAAACACTCAGCTGTATTTAACCCATTTAAGAGAGCCAGTCCTATATGACCCCTGAACACTTTCAGTAGGTCACAGCCCAGGTGCTGCCAATGAGTTTGGGTTGCATGGAAAAGTCACACACAATAGACTTTACAGCAGCTCCTCTAGCAGCCATCAAAACATCTGTTTTCAGCCCACAGTGATAAACTTTAAATGTTTTAAAACATGAGGTTATATTAAAAATTATAGATACACAAGCCAGTATAAAGCCTGGAGGAAGCTGACAGCAGCCTATAAAGCTTTTCTACTGGGGTGAATACCACAATGCTCAGCACATCCTGGGCAATTCAAGAGTTCATCCACTTGTTGTTGACCTCTGTTAGGCACAGTCAGGGAATTATCAGTCCTAAGCAGCATTGAGAGTGGATATTGCTTACTGTGCTTATAAAGCAAAGTATTATTCTGATGAGAACGGAGCACCTTCACTGGAATCAAAGGAACCATCCAAAGCTATTCAGGGTAAAAAGCAAATCTTGGAGAGATGTGCCATGAAGAAAAGAGTAATTTTCATCAGCTACAGATCAGCAGCTACTGGGAATTCAGACTGGAGTCTGCCTTTCCTCCCTCTCACACTCCCCCACTACCATTATTATAGGTAAATGCTGTAATGTGTATTGTCCACAATTGTCTTTACCTTTAATAAAATTAAGTAATGACATTAAATTACACCTGCTAAAGGAAGGATGGCAGCTCAAAGCTACCCACACTTCTTTAATGTCATTCCCTCCCTACCCTGGAGTAATTCAGGATAATGAACATCTTTCACTATGCTGCTTTCCAGCATTCCCTCTGCTCTAAGTTCTCTTTCATAAGATTACAATTGATTTTCAAATAAAGAGAAGCATATCCATTCAAACAAGGTAAAACAATGGGCAACGGAGGAGCTGCTGGAGTAAACACAAGATTGATAAAGCAGCACTTGACCTATACCTGTAGCATTTACTCATATTCCCCCGTATTTCATTTAGCTTCACTTTCAATTGTTGCATTTGAAGTCCTTAATTTCCAGAAAATTTTTAGAAGACCATTCACAAGGATTTCTATGGCTGATCGTTACACACTTCCATTCTCACATAAGGATTCGTTCTGCAACTGGCATGCTCTTAAATCCTTAAATTCCAGGAGGGTACTTTTTCTTTCCCTCCCCTATAAAGGCCCGTGCTGGCAAAACTCCTTCTCCCACTCCTCTGGAGCTGGCCCCTTTGAAGCTGTGCCTTGCTGAAAAGGAAATCATTCATTCTGATTTTTGGGTTGGTCCTAGAATTGCTTAATCCCAGAATTTGTCTTTTGTGTCATTTAGACCTGACAGCACATAAACATGCAGACAAATATCATTCTGGAGGAGAAAGGGATTGATGTGGGGGACAAACAATGAATTCACACCATGACTTGATTTTGTGCAATAAATCTGGAGTCTGGGCAGTGAAGCCACGCACAGCTGAGTAAAACCAATTAGCTACTGCAGCCACTCCTAGGGAGGTGTGGGATTGAGACAAATGAACACAAAGATAATTATTCAGGCTTCCTTCTAAAGGGAATTCCTTTTTTCCCAATGTTCTTACTTTTTTCCCTGCCTGGTTTTGCTAAAAAGCTGTGAAGGCAAAGACTTGTTCACATGCATCTGCAGGAGAGATCTTTCTGTTGTCTCCAAGATCCGCTAACGATGACACAACATCTGCTCCAGGCAGCAGTGGTTTGTGAAGGCTGAATTGCCTGGACAAACAATGTTTCATGACCTATAGCTATAGATTAACAGAAGAAAAAGGGCATCTCAGTCCTTTTATTAGGCTCTGAGCCCCTCCCCTGACAGCTATGACTGCTGCAAAGTGCTGAATCTTCTCTCTGGGTCCCTTAGGCTGGGGGAAACTGAAATGAGAGTGAGTGCCTGTGGTGGTGGGGAGCCCCATCCCTCCCCAGTTCCTGCTACCAGCCTGCCCCATGAGGCTCTGGGGACGTGCTGTGCAGCCAGGGAGCCCAGCACTCAGGGGGCTCCACTGGCTGAATAAAACCCACAGCTCCTCACGCTTCAGGGCGTCCATCCAACCCCATGCTGGCATCCCAGGCAGGGGTTTACCTTTTCTGATAGCAAAGATGCTTGAAAAGCAGGAAAATTAATAAACAACTGCGGTCTGGTTGCAGCAATCTGCGTAAAATGGGGGAAAATAATAATAATAAAAAAAAAATATGAAAATCTCCTAATAAATCATTAATTGTGATGTGCCTGCCCAACTGCAGCACGGAAACAAGTAAATGCCATCCTAATTGATTGCTTCTTATTCCATCTTTATAGGCCTGCATTTTTTATTGTGGGGGTTGAATAAGCCCAGAGGTGCAAAAAACCTCTAGATTGTACTCCGTGTATCTGCCAACTTGATATTTAGATCAATAATGCTTTTTTTTCCCCCACTCTACTCCTACTACTGGTAATTTAGCTTTTCTTCCTAGCAGACTAATTGCTGTTTTCTTAAGCCTTACTATCAATTCTGTGACCTTTAATTTCCAATATTGTTTGCTGCAGGGATGGCTGTGCTGGGGCTGTGAGTTGTCCCAGCCCCAGCTCTCAGCTGCTGTGACAGTCACCAGGGACTGCCAGGGTCTCCCTCCACTGTGTGCAAAGGAGACCACGAGCTTTCTTAAATCCCCACAAAACCCCTGTAAAGTCAGCCTTATTCTGCAAGTCAGGCTTTGAGATGCTCATTTCTGGTTTTATTAAACTACTCCTCACTCCGGTGAGGTCACGAGTGATGACCACTGATGTCCTCACTCCTTTTTGAGGCTGCTCTGCATTACACCAGCCAGCAGCCCCTCCACAAACCCCTGGGCTGCTGTTTTTCCAGGTTCATGGCCACAAAATCCCCTGCACTGCAGCATCCCTGCTTCAGCTTCACATCCACGTGGATCTACTCCCCAGTCCACGCATGTACGCGTTCATACCCAGCTGTCACGGCACTCCCTCACAAAGGAACTGCCCGGGCTGCAGGCACTGCCTCGTGGTGGGCTCAGCCTTGCCCAGCCCACTCAAGGAAGTGCATGACAATGAGCCCACCAGCTTTGAGAAGATGCTTTGGACGTTTTGCCTTTGTCCTCGGCAGTTTGCGCCGTTAAAGCAGCTCACCTGCCTCAAAGGAGCCCTCTCAGCTCTGTGCATGGTGTGGTGGAGACAAGGCACCCACCTGCTCACAGGGGGTTTGTGCAGGAAGCCTGAGTGATGCCCAGCGTGGTTTCTTTTTCTTTGGGAGAGTTTAAAACACAACGGCAAGCCTTAAAGTTTGGCACTTCTGAAGCTGATCTCAGGCTCCGTCGTGTTCCTGCCACGGGTGACAGCCACTGGCTTCACACTTTGTCTCTACCGGTGTCATCTTTTCAAAACCTCAAGTAATGACTAACTCTGAACCAATATACAAATTTTACTCTTTGAATATGAAGACAAAGGTGAAGCAGAGGAGAATAAAGCAATACCCTCTCTTTCAGAAGCAGCAGAAGAAAACCCTCTCACTTCAGACTCCGGTGTGAGGAAGGAACGTGTAGGTTTCACCTTGGTTCAAAGACTCTTTGAGTACTTGCCAGGAGTTCAGAGCAGATAATAGTAAAAGGATATTAAAAAAAAAAAAAAAAAAGTATTTTGCATATCTAACAAAGAGAACTAATTTTTTTTCATTATCAGATGTTACATTCTTTTGATAGTATGAAAAGATGCTGCAGAAATGATGACACAAGACACCATTCTGCTGCAAGATAACCATTTCCAAATAAATATATCTTAAGAAATGAGGTTTGAAGTTTGCATAGAAATTTAGATATTTTATAAAAATGCATTACAACACAAAGGAGCTTTTTATATTGTTCATATGAAAGGTTTAAAAAGAGATTAAAATTATGTCCTTGGAAGGCATATAGCCTTGTCAAGAAAAAAAAAAATTCTACATTAACCCCGTGTAGGAAAGTTGTACTTTATCTCTATTCCAAAGGCTATAAAGAACCACTTTAATCAACCTACTTGACTTTGGGGACTTGCACATCTCACTGAAACTCATGAAATCTGGCATAGTGTGGTTTCCAGAACACAAAAGCCTTTAATCTGTAAACCGACACTCTTGTACATTCAAATCCTGATACTATCTCCTTGTTAGGAACTAAAATTGTGAATTTATCCAAAATGGGATCTCATCTCGTCTAAATGATGTAGCCTTTGCAACAGTGACCTTTAACGATGGTTATACCCAACGATGAAAGATTTTATGTCAGGAGCCAGTGGAAACAATATACATTAAAATTCTGATCTGATAGCACAGCCCTTTATTTTTCAGTTTTAGACAAGGATCCTTTGAACATTTCATTTGCTCTCTTGTTTAACATACCTTTGTTTCTTGCCCATGGAATGAACAGCAGGAAAAGGTGGCTGATACTTTTCTGCAGACTATTTGATTGTCAGGTGTAATTAGTAATGCTCTTTTTAAAATAGAGACATAGATTTTAAAACAGCTGGAACTGCCTACAAAGCCTCATTCTTAAAAAAACCCTTATATACATACATTTATATAACAGAACAGTTTTGCACAGACACATCATGCCTTTACAGTGCTTGACAGCCCTATGCTTCCCTTCATCAGCAGAACCAAAGGCTGAAGTGACTTGCCTGTCTCCCGAGGCAGCTGCAGAACGGGCTGGAGCCGTGCCCTGTGCTGGGGCAGAATCCTGAGAACATCATTAATTCATGTGTTACTTGATAAATCCATTAGGTCAGCCTGGATTAGCCTATCGATCTCCCCAGTGCATTGTCATAGAGCCCTGTGATCCTCGCTGAGCTGCCGGGGTGGAAAAGCCCCGGGAAGGCTGGCAGGGAACTTGGAAGAGCTGGATCCCAGCACGGCTCTTCCCAGGCTCTGCATTCCACTGGGGAGCCCAGACAGGTTTGTATGGGCTGGGCAGAAACAGGCCAAGGGAAGCTTGTTCTGCTTCCCAGCTGGGAAGCTCCCCCACCTCAAATCAAACCACCAGGGGTTTGGGTAGCCTGACCTCGAACTGCCAAAGCAGTGCCCCTGCATCCCCCACCGTGGCACGGGGGGGCTTTCCAATGGACTTCTACTCTCTAAAATAACCAGCTCCCCTAGAAAGAGGATGCAATCAATTCATCTGTTGGCACGCTATGCCTCGCTTTTCCTTCTAAAAACTGCAAAGCAGCAAATAACCACGCTGCTTTGAACAACACTCTGAAAACATGATTCTTCTGATTTACGTGTAAACCAGAGCAGTAAAAATTGAGTGAGAGAGCTCAGCTCCTAAGTGAGTAAAATGTACTGCAGAGGTCTGGCTCTGTACCTCTTGGTGAAATGTCTCTAGAAAGGGATGTTTCAATTCAGGCACCTGTAATAAAGTTTCATAAAGAAAGGCCTTAAGTTGGTAAGTCTGGTTTAGGATTTTCTTATTAATTGCCCATTTCCCATAATGAGTTTTTAATTTAATTTTTTCAGATTTTAAGGCATATGAAAGCTGCTCATGTGCCTCTGGGATCTCAAGATGGGTATTTGGGAAAGGAAGAATTATGAGAGTACTGAAACTGATTTTTACATATGCTTTTATCCTGGTATTGAGATTTTTAACAAGTTTCCTGTGCAGCATAGCTCAGCCCATCTGCACACTGACTCCTGTACAAACCTCCTCTGCACTGCAATTGAAATCTCTGTTATTTCCAGATTAGTCTCAGAATTAGCACACAGGGGGTTTTTGGTTTGTTTTTTTTAATGAGTAGATTGGAACTCCATCATCAGGCACTGGAAGACCCTCTGGTCATAAAAAGGACTCCTGACTGGATGGGGCAGTCTTGTAGGAGAAAGCCACCGAAGCAGGTGTTTTATTCTAAAAGTGTGGTTTATTCTGTGGTTTAAAGACATGATCTTCTGCACTGGTGCCACAATGGCCATTTTTTTATGTCCTTACTGATGCTTAAAATATAATGGCAGTGTCTGCCAGCGGAGTGAGAACTTGCACTCACAGGGTATTTGTGCCAGGGTTTCTACAGGAAAGGATGGAGTCCCTAAAATCTCAGAATTGCAGAATGGTTCATGTTTGAAGGGACTGGTAAAGGTCACCTAGTCCAGCTCCCTGCCACCTTCACCTAGGTGAGAACCTGGCACTCTAGAGAAATGCCTGCCTGTTTACAGTAACTCAGAGCACAGGAAAGACTACATTAAATACTGTCTAATTAATCAGCCTTGCCATGAAAAAGAGGCTTCGTGCTGAAAGTTTGTTTACAACACTTCCTGTGGAATGGAGAAGAGAAATGCAGCGAGAAACACGAGATATAGAGTCAAAGAAAAGATGGACCCACTCTATTCTTGTAAATTCCAGAAAGAAAAGACTATTGTTTCTCCTTTTTTATTTTTTAACAATTAAAACATGTTACTGCAGTATGCTGAGCAGTATGAAAAACTCTACCCCACTCAAAAAAGCTTTGTGAAACCTTTCAACCATTCTCTGTTTTAAACAGGCTGTTCTCTGTGTTGTGACCCTTTCTTCCACAACTGGGAAGCTTTAAGATATCCTGGACAGTTAGAAAGATTTGGTAACAGAAAACTCACAGCATTCCCAAATCCTTTGCTAAATCTCCCTTTCTTTTCCCCCACAGTACGTCACTAAAGATTTCATAAGTGAAATATACTTAATGAAATTCCAGATACATATCCTCTTAAAATGACAGCCCTCAGAAGCAACTGTTTTAAAGCAACAGAATATTGAAGAATTAAAAACCTGCTGACCCAAGGAAGTTATCCAATCGCAGGAAAGGATTTATTTCAGTGCCTTCCAATAATGGAGTTACAGAACGCATTTTAAACTTCTCAGCCTCACACCAGTGCCTGAGATGCTGTGGACTTTTAAGGTAATGAAGTAATCCAGCACAAATGGGTGTTTGTCTGGGATAACTGGCAGACATGGACATGCCAGGGCTGTGTGGACATCCAGCATAACCACAATGGTGCTGGGTGCCTACATTCAGACTACTTAATTGGGCTCTCCAAGGCCAGGTCTGGGTTAAGGAGGAGAACTGGGATATTTCATATATAACCAAAAGCAGAAAGAAGCACAAAATCTACAAGAAACCATTCATATTTGAGGGAAATGCTAGAGGTGGAAAAATGTCAGACAAGAAACGTAGGTAGATATGTGATACAGGAGCATCAGTGTCTGACTTCTTGAAATTTTAGCCCGACTGACACACCAGAGATGATGGGAACAGTGTCTGATCCACACACACGGATCTGGTGGCGGAGCCCAGGGCGATTTCCATGGCAGCACAGCAGAGTCACAAGGGCATTTCCCTCTGACATCTCCTTTGACTCCAGAGACTCTGTCAGTGACACGTGTCCCTGTCACACCTCACTGCACACAGGTGGCTCACACCTGCCTGGAACCTCCTCCTCACCGGACAATTCCACAGAAAGCACGGGGTGGGGATCTGGTCTGTGGCTTCTCCCTCTAGATCCTGCACAGACTGAAAAGAGGAGGAGGAGGAGAGAAATCCCTGCTAAATGAGGCATTGAACCAGGAGACAGCTCTGCCAGATGCTGCAAATGAGAGGGCTCATGACAAATGGGGGATGGTGACCGATGGCTGATGGGCACTGTTGAGGGCTGGGGGCTGTCTGTGCTTTGATAATATTATATGGTATTTAATACAAATTAAAAAAATTTAAATTGTATTATTATTAATACAATTATACTACAATATTAATTATAATATTAACCCAGCTGCACAAACCTGCAAACCAGCAGGTTAGGAAGCCAAAGGTCAAATCAACTGATGTGTCACACACATGCATTGCTACGTATCCCCACGGTGCTGAGGATGGACGTGTCACTCACCCCATGAGTGACAGCTGCTGGAAGCACTGCAGAGGCAGAAGGGCCTCGTGCTGTGGGTTCCAAGTGGAACACAGGCAGGAAACACATGGAATCTGTGCTGCTCCTCCTGGCTCTGCCTCCCGTGTGGTGCTGCAGCTCCAGCTGACTGAGATTGCACTCACCAGCATGGAGAGCAGGTTGTATCGTTCTTGATTTTACACCAAGTACTACACGTGTCCAATCTGAGAGAGAGACCAATAGAGCATTTTTTATATTCCCCCCCCCCATTTTTTTTTATGACAGAAAATTGAAATTTGTAATGAAACTATTGTTCCCGTTTTTTTTTTTTTAATCACTGGTCTTTGGCAATTTTAAACTCTGAGGTCTGAAAAATTCATTACCACTAACTTCCATCAAGGGTGTTCCTGAAACCAAAATTACTTAATCAACTCAATTTAGCTTCTTGTGTAGACCTAATTCAGAAAAACTTTATCTTCTTGAATTGTTATTGCAATTAATTTCTCCCCCCCCTTTTTTTTTTTCTGCAGCAGACGACATTTCAGTAATTAGATATTCTATAAAAATGAGTTATTCATTCAGAATAGCTTCACTTTTATATTTGATTAATCATATTACCACTGAGGTCTGGGTTTTGTCTCCAAGGAAAGTTTAATGACCTCATTTTAATCCTTCTTTTAACCACCAGGCAGGTATCAATGAGGAGAAATAAAATTATCTTCTTTTTTCTTTTTCTCTGCTTTATTTCACAATCTCGAGATTACATTTGATGCTTTTTCTGTGTGGTTGACCCATTTACAAGGAAGAATCTAGCTGATTCCAATTAGGTTCAGGGCAGAATCAGGCTAAACAGAGCCTTGAACTGTGCCTTAATAACTAATGCTCAGTGTAATGGAGAGGAACCAGAACTGCTTTACCACGTGGCAGCCAGTTTAAAACTCTGCACATGATTAATTTGGTGATAATTTGAAAATGAATGTACTGAAAGGAAATAAACAAAACAAAAAGCACTGTAAATTCAGGTTTTGATTAATGGGGTCTATTAGGAAGAGACTTCTATCAAGGAGATGACTTTTTTTTTTTTCCCCAAATCAATGCATATATACCCACACAATGAAATGGAATAATTCATATAAACCACAATTTATCTGTGAGTAGAGACTTGGATATGACTGATGATTGTTTGCCTGGCATCAGCATCTATCTATGCTTTGTATCCAGCTATATGCACATCTATATTTGGTATTTATACATAGACATTTCTGTATCTCTATCTGTTTTGCAGACTACACTAAGCTGTCTCAAAGGCATTTCATCCTTTCTGCCATGTGTTACACTGGTGTAAAGGCTTAACAGACATCACAGAAGAGGCTGATTTTTTTCATTAAGACACAAGGAATTATTGTTTTCTCGTAAAGTGAGAAGTATCTTTCATTTTAGATGAAAGAGATGATAAAATAGAGAACAAAAGTTGAGCATCCACAAGAGAGTACCAAGTGTTTCTTGTGTTCCCTAGCACTGCACTGGAAGGGCCTCCAGGCACTTGGAGATGCTGTGCCTGGGAAAGCCACAGTGCCCCCAGGGAGTCTGCACTCAGAGCTGGGGATCCCCCTCCTTCTCTAACAGCATGAAACTGTGTGGGCATCACACTTCCTCAGCTCCACTGGACAGGCTTTGCACTGAGGTAGGGATCCACCTCCAAAGGCAGATCAAGATGTAAATAATTTCCTAATCATGGTTAACCTGTGTGTCTACAGCTACAAAGCCCTGGAATTATCGTGCTGAGTTCAGCACAAGGCTGAAACAGGATAGGAAGAATGAATATTGTTTGTCCTTGTGCTCTGTTTGTTACTGCTATCTCCCAACCTAACATCCTTAATCTAATTCATTGTTCATGGCAAAGGTTCTCACCAGGACATGCAACGAGAAGCAGAAAGCCCATTTCAATTTATAAGCACTGGGGTCTTATTTAGGAAAACTAGACTGATTTGTGGTTTTTAAGACTTCACTGACTATGTATTTAATGGAAATGCACACAGAATTAGGTAGATGCTCATATACCCAAATGTTACTGGGCATATTCGATTCACTTGAATATAATAATTTATTTCAGTTAGAGGTTGACAGCTCTATAACAGCCCAGGCTTTGCTGGGTAGTTTGGCTGAGCCTCGTTCTGACTGGAAAATTGCAAGTGAACACAGTCATCTGGGAATTTCCATGAAAGCATAATTGATTTTTAACAATAAGGCCTGTCTGCAGGACTGTAGAGAACTCCTGGGTTTGTCTTCAGCTGTAAAACAACACAGTCCTGTACATTCCCTTACCACAGCACCTGGTCCTTCCCCTGACCTGTGCAATCTACTTGAATCCTGCCTCGTGTGACAACTGCCTCTAAATTATGCCACAGGCATAGTTTTGATGATGTAAAAACACTGCATGATCCGGGCTAATTCACATTCAAATGTCACTGCAGACTTTCTGAATGGCACAGGTGTAGTGAGGGGGACAGTGAGATCTGACTGGACAGCTCCATACGCAGCTTTAGTCTGTACACCGGCAAATCATGCACACAGTGCTCAAGATTTAAGCCCTTGATCTTTCCCAGGGTCTAGGAAGAGGGAGGAGGCAGATGGACATGTGCAAAGGTCCTGGAGATAGCAAGCCACCCACTTTCACTAGTTTTTCTTGGATCAGCCTGTTAAGATCTCTTTTTAGGAAGCTCTTGAAGGCATCCCGGTCCAATTTTCTGTCTGCAGGAAATCCCAGTGACATCCCACTCCTGCTGGGTTCTCCCTCCACAGTGTAAGATTAATTTGTAAAACATGAGCATGCATGTAAAAGGGATTTCTCATAACACTCCCGTGTTCCGACTGCTTCCGGGTACATCTGCCTATAAATGTGTTTAGGAAACCCAAAGGCAGCCTGACATGGATGCTGATTTTGGTTTCCTACGACCATTAAATATCATTTCTCCAGAGCAGACCTATTTGCATCTTCACATACCAGTCACTTGGAAGTCACAATCCTTCAGCCTGAAGGAAGAGCTGAGGGTTTTCCCTCCTACTTTGCTATTTTGAAACTCACCGTTAAAAATGGAGCTCAGCAGGATCTTGACTGAGGGGGCTGGAGCCCAGGCAAAGCATTCACCCCACTTGCAAAAAAGTCACATTTTTACAGTTCACATTAGCAATGTCTGTGCAGTGCTGCTCTTGCATAGGTTGATGAAAAGCTATATTCTCTCCTCAAAACAATGAACGTGAGAACAAATGCGCTCAGAACAGGGAATACAATTTTAGGTTATGCTTGTTAGCTTTGTTTCCACAATTTTGGCAAGTTCACAGAGCAGGAGGCTAAGTGAGAGCTACACCATGGCTGTGAGAAACGAAATACTAATGCCCTTGTTCAAGGCACTGAAACTGGATTACTATACCCAAACTGGGTCAGAAGAATGAAAACTGAGCAGAGCGTGGAGCACAGCAGGGTTAGCAAGATAACCAGGGAAGGGAAGCTGTAAAGCAGAAGGGGTTGGAGGATCTCAGTTTCTTTTGCTTCATGGAATGATGTACACTAGTAAATCACAGGGGAGAGAAAATGGGAAGGAAACATCATGGGAGAAGGAAGAACTATTTCTGGTAAAGGACAATGCCAGCAGGGCAGCGATGCTCCGAGAGCATCTTCAGCCTCAAATTCCAAAGCACTTCTTGGAGCGGGCTCATTAACATCTCCCACAGTACTCGAGGAACCAGAACACCTGCACAGACAAAGGTCAGACACTTTTGGCAGTGTGGTGGCAAAACTAAGAAGCCCTTTTAACTTGGGTCTCTCTCTGTGTTCTTTTGTGCAGGAAGCACCGAGCTCTTCTCTGCAGATTCCAGCGCTGCCTGATCCGGTCCAGCACGAGCCAGGTTAACTCATCCTCACTGCAGCAGCCAGGGGAGAGCCTGGCCTGGCAATATTAATTAAATAGGCCAGTTAAAAACTGGCAAGAAGTGCTTTTCCCAATGTGCTTGCAACAAGGACTTGCCCCTTCACTGATTAGGCAAGTCTGTGTTGTAACCAGATTAACCCTACCCAGAAACACGTCCCTCCTGCTCCAACACAGCCTCTCTGAATCCAGGTTACTCCACACCAGCAACTCGGCTTTGAGCTCAGCCACTCTTTGGCCAGCTGGCCTTTCCCAGGCCTGCAAATGCCAGCACTGCCCTGGGAGCTGGGAAACACCCACCCATTCCTGACAGTCCAGTCCTAAACCTTTGGAGCTGCTCCTAACTGGTGTCAGTGTCAGGATTAGCCAGCGAGGCAGGGAAGGGGATGCTGTCCTAGAGCTGCCTCTTTAAAACAGACTCCACTGGATTCAGCTTTGGAAGAGGAGATTCTCAAAGCAGTGCCAAAGGGCAAAATTTAAAGTAGCTTTAAATAAGACCTCCTAAGGCTCAGGAGCTTAAAGAACTTGAATAGCCCAGTTTCTTTTTTCCCTTTCTTTCTGCACCCCCTCCAAATTTTTTTATTTTTTTTTTTTTTTTTTTTTTTGAGTTTGAGTTTGATTGCCAGGCAGTTTTCCCCAAGAATCCAGAAGCTCAAGTAATCATGAGCACTTTAGCCCTGTGAAATAATATTTTCCTTACATGGGCTACTATAAAAACAAGTTCTGCACAGTAGGCAAATTTAAAATAACTTTTAATTAACATTTCAGACACAGAAGTCTGATCATGCAAATTTATCTGCGTCTCCTCTCTGTGCCTGATTGTTCCTGATTGAATATGATAAAAATAGACTTTGTATGAGTCAAGTGTAGGCATGGATTTCTTTCACTTCTCCTCCCCTCTGATTATGCATTTTCTTAGATAAAGTGGAAATCCTTGGATGGCTATTAACGGTATCATGGGTCAGACTGGAAAGGGCATCCTGCCTGAGAGGAGTTAAAGATTTTACTGGAATTAAAGGTGTTCCTCCTGTGAGCAAGAAAGATGCTTCAATCCTACATAAAACCTCACCTGAGACTAGCCAGCATTGTTCTGTCTCAGCTGACTTTTAATCTCCGAAATACCAACTCTAATTTCACTGCACCCCCTGTATCTGAAGTGAGCATCTGGCCAGAGGCTATGGATCCATATTAATATGGAAAAACCACAACTCACTCGCACACAGGAGATAGATATTTGAAGGGAGACTGAGGAATTTCCCCATAATTAAGACATGTCAGAGGACATGACCCTGTTATAAGTAACAAGGACTCTGGATAATGGAGGGCACAGTGATACCTTTATCTTGCAACAGTAAGAGAGCCAGTTTTCCAGTAAAAATTCCTACAAAGCCTTTGTAACACAGACCAGTTAAAATGTCAATATTTTACAACAGCTGGTGACTCGGCAGGTGCAAAATCCACCAAAAATTCCACAGAAATGAATGAGTCACAGAAAACTTGAGCATGGGGGATTAAAATACCTTTTTCTATGGCATCTGACCCAGAGCCTGTGGGCATGGGCTGGCTGGGCACACTGAGGAGTCAGTGCTACCTCTCCTCTTAGGCAGAGGGAAGAGCTGCCTCCCTTCATTTATGTTTGTCTGTCACATGAAGAACACAACACTGTGGACAGGCTGAAGTCCCTTAGATAGCCAGAAGAGCATTCCCTGGGTCACAGTCCTGCATTAAACCATTAAAAATGCCCCCAACAGCTTCCTGTGATGTTTACAGTGTTGCAGGGGATGCTCCACTCTTGTGGTGTCTCTCAGGAGACACTTCCCCACTGCTGGCTGCTCTCTGATGCTTCTCAGCACAGGCACAGGTAGCACTGCACAACAATAAAACATTCACCATCACAAAAAAAGAGCTGGAAAGGACCAGAGGGTGCCCCTGGTCCTCGCTGAGCCCAGTGCCTTGCAGCTCAATGCAGGTAGTCCTCATGACTGTCAGGACTGGCCATTCTGATGGAGACTGCCCCTAGAGTTAACAGCAGACTTGAGTTCCAAACCGTTTCATCCAGAGACTCTGATTTCCTTCCTCCCATACAATTTCAGAACCCTTTGTTTGAGAAGGTGGGGCTCCTTCTTCCCCTGCCTTTCAGGTGGTGGACCAAAGCATGTGAAACCCACTGTCATCAATTTTCATGGAAGCACCCATTTTGGAGTGCTTTTTGGAGTTTTTACTGAGGTATCTTCATTTTGTACCTTTAAGGATCTTCTCTGTAATTTTATTGCTCTTTTACCACTTCTCATCCAGCACTACACTTTGATGCTAGCCCATCTGGTGTTTTAGATGTCCATTCATCAACACACCTCTGCTGGATGTGTCATTTTGGCATTCCTGTGCCTGTATTTCCACACGGTCCATACATGCAGCCTCTTCCCCCCTGGCACTGTGCTTGGCTACAGATGTGCCCTGACCCTCTCGACCATCGCAGTGGATGTTTTCCTCTCTCCTATCCTGTTGTTAAATTTTACACAGCAACATTAATTCCTGCTGCTGAATACACGAGCTGTGACACCAGCGTGGTGCAGTGTCCTCCTGAGCTACATTTCCATCCAGAAACGATTAAGTGTAGAACCACCCTGGCTGAATGACAGATAATTTAAGAGCGCTATAGGGTGGGCCTTTGTATCTGTCTGGGATGAATACAGCTCCTGAGTTCCTCTCGTCTGGCAGCTTGCCAAGAGCAAGCCACAGTTTCAGTTATTCAGCCTATTTTTGTTTTTACAGCAGCATCTCAATACAACTATTTAAAATAAAAATATACAGTATCTTTCCAAACAGTCCACAGACTTAAAAGAGACCATGGGCTTTCTCACTCTCTGAGGAGCTATAGATTTCCTGGAAAGTGATTTTTGCTATTTTTTTTAGAGGTGTTAAAATGCAGATCAGACTATTTGAGGACAGCAAGGAGATTCAGCTCAGGCTTAAAGAAACTCATCAGCCTGATGCTGTTCCCTCTGCCAGTAAGGGAAAAAACATATTATACTTTCATACTCACATGAAATTCAGCCTGGCTATACCCAGGAGTATATCAAAGATATTTGTTTCCATAGAATCAGAAAGTACTATTGTAAAACACCCTTGGTTTTTAGCTCTTTATAGAGAAGTCCCACGTGCCACCGTGTAAAGCCCTTTGGCCCTTGCAAAACTCTTTCTTTGGTGATTGAAATTAAAGAAATAATGGTACACATCAACTCTGCTTAGAGGGAGAGTAGCATTTTCTAATCCATTTAACACAATTCTGTGGGTAATTCTCTTGATGGCTTTTATTCCTTCCAGGTTTAACACACACCAAGACATTAAATACTCAGAATTCACCTGAAAGAAAATTTCCATTATCCCACCTTCCATCAGCTTTGAGAAGTGCTTTGGAAGGCCATTAAAATACAGCACATCTGGAGGGGATGCTGCCCTGCAGAAAGCACCAACGTGTTCGTGCAGGCAACCCTGACCCAGCTCACCCTGCTCCCCAAAACCTCACCTCCCAACTCGCATCTCAACAAGGACCCCACAACCGGGTCATGTGAACAAATTGTGCTGAAGGGACGTGGCCACTAGATGTCATTCCTTTTTCACTCAAATGGAGGGCAGAGAAATATTTACCTGGTAGAATAAAGTCCCCCCCACACACACCAGGGAGCTGTGGCAGTGCTGTGGTGCAAGGTCCCGTGGCCCCACAGACACAGACCTCCTTCCAGGGAGAATAATTCTGTCCTGGCAGGAGAAAGGACCACACAGCCCAACACCTGCGCTGTACTTTTATGGCTCTTCATAATTGTACCACACTGAAGGAGGTCTTTACCCACAACTGTACAACAGAAAGACTGCAGTACCCGTGATGGACACGAAGCACACGTGTGCTGTTACATCCACTGGAGCAGCAGCACAGCCTGGGGATGGATGCCCAGACCTGGAAAAGTGTTAGGTGCCCATTTTGCTGTGACTCAGGAGGAATTTAGTGCCTTTCTTCTTCTTAGAATCTCGGTCCAAGTCACTTTGTGAGAAAATGCTGTTTGGGAGCTGAGCACATCGCAGCCCCAAGTGAAGGACCCAGACTCCAGAACTGACATGAATCCAGTCTGGGTCCACAGGGGCATAAACTGGGCTCTGCATGACTTCCTTGAGTTCTGTGACATATCTGCAGTTTGTAAGAGTATAACTAAGGGGAAACTTTGGTCCTACGCTAATAAATATTTAGAGACCCTTTAGGATGGAATGAAAATTCAGAATAATATAAATAATAAAAACATTCCTCCAAGGATGTTCAGTGACTTGAGCACAAAGAATTTAGACCTTCTGTATTTGTAAAGATTTGATGTCCATTTAAGATACATCACTTACTGCTCATTGTTGACCCTCATATGAATTCAGACAGGGGGTACACTAGCATTTCTCATTTATTAGCATATAGACCTCTGCACTGCTCTGTGATTTCTAAATTCACTATGCACATTTCAGATGTTCTACATCTATGGAATATGAAGGTTGGAATGAACCAGACCACATCATTTCACCTTCCAATTCTTCATTTTTACCTTAACCAGCTCTAAAAATTTGTCATTTGCAATCTCTGTTTTTTTCCCCTTGACCTCAAGAATACCTTGGAACACATGAGAACAGAAGAAGATTGTGGTAACAGAACATAAGAAAAATCTTTACCTGATTAAAACCAGATGTACTGAAGAATGCCTACACATTTACTGCCAGCACACACAAATACATCTGTCAGAGTTATCAGTGAAATACGAATTTTACCAGCTACCTGTTGCCATTTAGAGCACTTACAGCCCTCTTGAAATCATATCCAAGCCATAAACCCCAAATATCTCTCACTGCTCAGGATTTCACTCATAAGTATTAATAACTCTGATATGTCTACAGCCAATTGCTATGAAACAACTGCATCCTCTTTGGTGCAATCAGACATGGGCTGTTTGCCACATTATTTCAGCTCCTCCAGTGCCTTGGCCAAATCAGTCACCAAACAGTTTTGCTGCTTCATGAATCAGTCTTTTCCTTTTTCCTTTTTCTCCCCTGAAAGTCTTTATTCCACAGTTATCCATCAAAGTTCCTCCTATCTGCCCAACCAGCTCGGAGAGACAGCAGATATCAACAGCCATGAATTAAAACCCCTGCGTCCATGCATCACCCTGCTGATGTGTGGATACTCACAGTGCTGGTAGTGAATTCAGGGGGGTTGTCATTCACATCTGTCACTGTAATGATCGCTGTGGCCGTGTTTGAGAGGCCATAGTTAAGATTTCCTTCCATGTCTGTTGCTTGAACAATGACTATGTACTGCTGAACTTTCTGGAAAGGAAAAAGAAAAAAAAAAAAAAAAAAAAGGAAAAGGAGAAGATGAGAGACAAAAACGCACCCTGTAAAACGCCTTGGTTTATTTTCCATATACAAGTGTGATCTTTGAGCAGACTAAGAAGTTAATTGGATTAAAAATGTTAGTTAAAAAAAAAAATCAATGAATTTTTCTGCAATGTTTTTGAAGTGATTTTTGCATAGATTGGTGGACATCACCTGTCTCATGGGAAAATAAAAGTCTTATGGGCAAAATTCCCTGGTTGAAGTTGACATTTTTATTAACTTTTAAGCATTTTCTGCAACATTAGCTTCTGTCTTCTGAAAACCAGTGAAAGTTTTGTTCATGTATTTTCACTGAAAACATTGCTAAGAACATTACACCCCCAAAATTGACATCAACATAGCCTGGCAGCCCTCCAGCTCGTTCTGCTCACACAGTTTGATGCCCAAAAAGCATTAAAATGCTCTTCGTGTTTCAATCCTTAACACAATCTTGGTAAATAAGGAGAATTTAAGTCCAGTACGGAAGAAAAAAATAATTCAATGCAATAAACAGCAGTTCAGCAGAACTAATTTTAATTCCTGAGCACCCCCTATAACACTGCTCTCAAGGGAAAAAACCTCACAGAGCCAGCCATAAAATTCACACAGTGAAGTTCTAAAGGATGCTGTAAGTCAATGCAACTGGAAAACAAACCTGAATAAAATAGGAGAGGCCATCTGATGTTGCATGTGTACACATCTTCCTGGGATCTCTTAATTTAGGAATATCTGCCTGCACCAAGAGAAGACTCCTGATCTTTACAGCTGTCTTCAACAATAAATTTTCATTTAGATCTGCAGAATTTACTACTGATTATGTGCCGTGCTCACAGAGCACTTTACTGGCAGATAGGAAAGCAAAGCTCTCCTGGAAAGTGGGCAAAGGGATGCACGAGAACCAGGGAAGGATCCAGCCAGAAGCTCAACACAACCCTGCTCCTTAAGGCTGCAGGTGGCACATCAGAGAGCCCCAAAGGTGTGTAAGCCAAGTGGAGGCAGAATTTCATGCAGGAAAAGATTTTTGTGAAGCCAATTGGAGGGACTTCGGTGCAAGGAAAGACCAACTACCCCAGAACACAGCTCAGGCACCTAGGGCTGCTCCTTCAAGGTGCCAATGCTACAAGTGTGTGAAAAATGTCAAATGTCCTCTGAAGTTTCAAAGGGCAAGAATTAGGTCAATTAGGTCTCGTTATTCCCATATAAACATCCTTGAAGTGCTGTAATTGGCTCAGTTCTTTAATTCTTCTGAGTTGCAGGAATAAGAGATCTGCATTTTAGCTTTATCTTGATTCCAGGGCTTTTAATTGACCTCCTAAATTGACAAGACATCACACTCAGGGATCCATCAGCACCTTGCAACTGGAATATATTATGGAAATGCACTTTCATTATCTCTTCCTATCTAGTATAATAAAACATGAGGGAGAAACTATTGTTAGCCCTTGTTTTGCCTCATGCAAGAAGGTGCCGTTCATTACTCCATTTGTAAAGCACTGCACAAGGCTGAAATGTCCTTATTAGTGAATGTAATTTCTGTTTCATATTTAGCTTTTCCTTCCTTATTCTCTCTTACAGATGACCTGGGAGGCTGAGGGAAGTATTTCCTAACAGGCCAAATACTTTGGTTTAAATAACAGAAGGTTTAAATCATAGAAGTGGGGAGGATACTTAAAAAAGTAGCAGCAATCAGATTTCACATAAATGAGGAAAACACGTCTGTGTGTGTGTACTCACAGACCCCAGGTTTACAAGAGTTGTTTTATTTAACAAAGCACTGTTCACTGAGCTCTGTAATGTTAATAAAAAAACCCCCCACAAATTCAGAACACTAAATTAAATAAGTTTAAAAGAAAGATGTCGATCAGATCATCAGATCATCTTTTTTGCCACAAAAAAGAAAAAAAAGAAAAGAAAAAAGAAAAAAATTTAAAAAAAAGAAAAAAAAAAAAGAAGAAAAATGGCCAGAATTTATTATAATGTGCAAATGTAGCAGCCACAAAGAGCTGGTGTAGCAGGATGGAAAGAAGGAAAGGATGGCAAAGGAACACAGCACTTGTTCAGCAAGTGCAGGCAGTCCAAGCCTGGTGAGAAAATGTGGGGAATTAGAGCAGATCTCAAAGGCATGAGTGATCAGGCAGGATCGTGATGGGAATGCACACGCTGGAGACAGGTGCTGGATCTCAGGCAGCCATTGGGTACACATCAGAAGTGAGCTGCTGGGGGAATCCCAGAGACATCCCCAAAGCTGCACTGATCTCCTTCGACCGAACACAAAACTGCTGTGTTTGGAGCAAAAGCGGATTCTGACACGGAGAATAGTGTGGGAAGTTGTACAGAACTCAGACACAGGAAATCACAGAAATATTTAGTTTGGAAAAGACCTTTAAGATCAAGTCCAGCCATAAAGCCAATATTGGCAAGCCCACCAAATGGAAACAGTCTGAGATCTGATCTGCCAAACCTTCAGGCACATGGTTGCTATCCATATCCAGCTCCATCCCAAAGGCTCCAGCACTGTGGGCATATAAGGGTGCTCCTTTCAAGTGCCTAGTTTTACTTTATAACTAATTCAATCTCCAGTGAGATTGGCCCCAGCAGATAACAAATTACTGATTTTTTGTTTTTCTCTAGCTAATCTTTTTGCTTTTGTGCATTAAGCTGATTTTATTGAACTATTCAATCAATTTCAATTTCAGCATGTCCTTCCAATTTGTCACATCATCTCCAGGGGCATCTCAGTTTGCTGTCCTAATAGTATTATTATTGTTACGACTATTAAAAAAAAAAGCAGCCTCATGCCCCCAAGCACGAGAGACATTTTCTCGATGGCATTTTGATCATACAGAATAATACTCCTATTCTCTTTCTTTGCAAAAATGACATTTTAAATAGCACAGGGCAGAAACTACAGCATAGAGGCAAACCAAAATGAATGGTCCTAACATTTACTATATGTTTGCTCCAGTGGTGATGCTGTGGAACTCAGGAAATGAGCCAAGGGGGTCTAGACTAAAAATCCTGCCCCACTGAAGCCTGTGGGAGGTCCCGTGGCAAGTGTTTCTAATAAATCTAACAGATCTTCATGCTACAGCAAAGCCAATGTGCTGTTTCTACTCCAGCCAAGGAAAAAACTCATCTTGGTAAGTGGAGAGTTTTTAGACTGACCTAAAAACTAAGAAGGACTTTTGAAGGAAAAAATTATGAAGGAAGGAATAATTAAAGGAACTGTGGCAGATCTAATCTGTCTGCTCTTCTGTCAGTCATCTGATACAGTGCCCCAAAGAGATACATCAACTAAATTCCAGAAGATGGGAATTAGTTGAAGGAATTTGTTAAGCTGGTTAATGGGAAATTAGTCAAGGGCTTGGTTAAAAAGGTGCCTTGTACAGGAGGAATAGCAGCTTGGAAGAAGGGCAACAGGATAACAGAAAGATGTGATTTAACAGCACAAAATACAGGAAAATACAGCAGGGCACCAACAAAATAAAACTTCCCCGGAAGCTGTTTTATTGGACACGAGGAAGGAGGGCTGTCCCTGAAATTCACCCCCACGTCCCACCAGCTCCCTGCTGCCGGGCAAGCACAAATGCTGCTGGCAAACACCCTGCGTGCAGCTCTTAGCACTGCACACCTGGCAATCCTGATTGCCTGTGCCAGGCACCCGGGGCTCATCGGGATGCTGAGCACAATCCAGGCCCCTGTGCTCGCTGCTGAGCCCCCCGGAGCCCGGCAGGTGCCGGCACTGAAGAGCCATCACCGGGGAAGAGCCGGGAAGAGCCCGGCTTGTTTAGTCTAGCAAAACGAAGGCTGATAGCAGATATGATTGCTGTCTATAAATAACATCAGGAGGATAAACACTAGGAAGGCAAAGAAGCAATTTAAGCTAAAGGACAACGTTGACACAGGAACAAATGTGTATAAACCGGCCATGAATAAATTTAAGCTGGAAATTAGTAGGTCCTTCATCACTAAAGGAGTGAGGTGCTGGAGCAATCTAATACAGGGTCTGGGGAGCAAAAACGTTCAAAAGAATGCATTAAATTAGGGCTAAATCTTCTCGGTCTAGGTAGAAATTATGACAAATTGAGCTAATGCAGAAGGCAGATCTCTCAGCATTCTCTGTGTACAAACAACTTTCTAAAAAGAAAAAGAAGAAAACTCCTTTCAGTCCAAATAGCACTGACTGCTCATGTGAAAAGGCTTTACACTGATCGTTATCACTGAACCAGCCCATTCCATTGGCACACACAAAGGACCAGGTGCCCCAGACAATAATTACAGTTACTGCAAGCGGCTCTCCCCATCCAGACAGAGGCTGGCATGGAAAGCACCGGCTCAAATCCCTGGCTGAGCTGAGCAGAGTCTTGCTGAGAGAGGGTATAACCAAGAGTAAATCATATTCAGAGACGGAGTAGAAAAGAACAAATTGTTTTAAAATGAAGTCTTAGTAATGGAGCACTACCTGTGATCCCAATTTTCAAAAGTGCATGCACAGCATTTGAGAAATGTGGCTATTGCCAGTTTACACAGGCAATTATTACACATCACACATGAGCTGGGGAACTGTGTATACCAAAGTCCAGAAATGCAGTAATTATGTGATTAAATTAATCTGCATTATGGACAAAGGGTTTGCAAAATCAGGACCTACGTTTTCAAAGCTCTGTACAAATACTGTCCAATTAATTACTACTTCCTGAGAAATGTATGACTAGCTAATTTTAGCATCACGTCTGGTAAAGCAAATAAGGTTACCAGGATGTAGGATGTATGAGCAGGAATCTATTGGTGAAGGAAACAGAAAATCTAAATTCTATTTCCTCCCATAGTTATCCTTGCATCTTCTTCATATCTATGTTTTTTTCATCTCCCCTAATTTTGCAGCACCAATGAGATGAATATGAGATGTTCTTGTGATTTGTTTTCAAAATCATTTTTTTGCACGCTAGTGAAGACTTGACGTTCATGTTTTTGGGTATCAGAGATGGCAAACACACCATTAATAAATACTGCACCAGAACCAGGAAAGGCAATTTAAAAACAAACAAACTCCCCCCAAACATTCACTTGACTCAAGCAGAAATACTTTTTCCAAAAAGACCTAAGTAGCCACCATTTACACAAAGCTCACAGGAAAAGCTTTTAAAGCATCTATCCCTTAATACACCCTGCTTAGCCTTGGTTAAATAAAAACAGATTTCCAGCAGAAAGTCCTCTTCTGGAAGCTCTGGGAAGAAGGCAGCTTTCACAGAGCACCCAGAGAACCCAGCACATCTGCAGCTCCCCAGCAATGGTGGTGCTGAGTGAGCTTCACCCCTGTGCCAGAGTTGAGCAGAGCCTTTGATAAACCTTGACTTTTTCATTTCTCACATACCACGCAGCATCACGCTGTGGCTGCAGAGTCCTCGGCAGACATCAAACCCTGGGCCTGGAAATCCCAACGCACAATCCCAATGCTGCCTGAGCTAAAAAGATGCAGTTTTGCTCCATCACAGCCTCGCTACACAGAAGCAGCTCCTACCTGAGCTGTTCATGTTTCTGCTAAGAAAAACAGGCATAAAACAAGGGAGGGAATGCTATTTTTAAAACAAACTGGGCCACTTGCTCAGTTCTGCACAGCCACACACAGTGAAGCCAACAGCCAGGGTTGTTTCTCCATTTGGCTGGGGCTATATTGGCAATTCCTCCAGCATGGCAAGGTGCTCCCCTTTCACAAGCCTCTGGTGCATTTGATTTTATGAGCTGCCTGTGATGGCAGAGCCCCCGGCAGGGGTGGTGCTGGTCTGGCTCTGTCCAGCACGGCACAGTTCACTCTGCTGGGAACAGCCTGTGCTCACCAGGCTGCCTTCCTTCCCAGCAAAGGTGTTGATGTGACACCCTGGCCTGTGATGTGCTGGTCAGTCCTGTGACCCTCTGACCAAACCTGCCACCACCCAAACACCAATAAACTCCTCTGTGCCAAGAAGAGCCTCAGTCCCACCACCCACAGCAGTTTCATGCACACCTCCAGTCTGGAGCAGCTGTTCCACCCCTCTTCAAAAACCATTTTGTCTGATACAAATGAAGGTCCATAGCCAAGCTCAGGACGTTCACTTGGCACTGGAGCTGTATTGACATCCACCTTTAACAGCTTTCTCCTGAAAGCCTGATTAACAGCCAGCAGTTAAACTTCTAATTAACACTTTCCCTCTCAGCACCTAAGACCCAT
This sequence comes from Tichodroma muraria, assembly GCA_013390105.1. Taxonomy (NCBI): domain Eukaryota; kingdom Metazoa; phylum Chordata; class Aves; order Passeriformes; family Sittidae; genus Tichodroma; species Tichodroma muraria. Next base: position 69,286 of record WAAG01057629.1, on the reverse strand, counting down.
AACCTGGGGGATCTCACACCTTATACAACCCATCTTATTCTCTCTTAAGCTACTTCACCTTATGATGGTATATTAATGTGCTACAATTTACACCTTTTAACCCATTTGGACCCACCAGACACACCATTAACTTTTCCAGCTTCTCCCAAGGCAGGTGTTGAATCTCTCACAGAAGTGTAAATGGGACCTGCTCCAGCTTTTAGCAGCTCTTTCCTCTTTTGTGTGGCAGCTTATGAAAGCAAAACAGCCTCTGGTGGTGGGTACAACACCCAGCACTAGCGAGCTGAGCTTTCCTATGAAAGCAGGAGGAAGTGCTTTAAAAGTTACCTGAAAGAAAGCGAATATGATCTTTTTATCACACAGAGGTTACAACATCAAAGAATGCCAGAAAACCTTTCAGGAGTCTACTCTGTTTGGCCTTTTAGTAGCGTGAGAACAAACAGTTCAGCGGCTGCTGCCCACGGCTGCCTTTTCTTGTGTCATTCAGGCAGGGGAAGTGGTGAAGTGGAAACCGCTCCTGCGCTGGGTACGGAGCAGACCCCAGCGGGCATCCCAGAAAGCCTTCCAGCATCCTGGCCACATCTCCCTGGAGCTTCCCAGACAGAAGGTCTGTGAGCCAAACAGAATTGCTCATCCACCTCATCTCATGGTGAGTGCCAGGACGCTGCTGAACAGCTCCAGGAGCAGAGCTATTGACTGAGCATCTCAGCTCCTGCCAGTTGTCAGGGATACACAGGGAAGCTCAGAAATAGAAACTCCAAGCACTAAACAGTGCTGAACAGCCCTAAGACAAAACGAGGAAAAAAAGAAACAAAACCAATCCACAGCAGACAAGTAACTGGAAATGGTAAGACTGGGGATCCTGATGGATTATTTTAATGATTCTCCTAGCAATGCCTGGTGCCAGCAATACTGTGCATAGGAAGGGCGGTGTTAAACTGGAACAGAGGTGCTTCGAGTGCAATATGCTGCCAAACATTCATCAGAGATAGATATTCTTTTCTCTTTTTTTGCAGTTCTACCCCTAAGGGATTAGACACTGCGCCTGGGCTATCAAGGGTTTGAAAAAAAATACCAAAGCTGTACTGAGAGATGTGGAATTTCAATGCAGCAACTTCTGCCCAAAGAAAGGGGCATACAGGAAAATGCATCCTCCTAAACAGTAAAGTGACCCAAACACACCTTGCAGAGGGTGTGCCAGGCTCTGACCCCAGCTGGCCACCACTGGTGGCAGCAGCATGTTTAGAAGAGTGCTGTGTCTAAGGTCAACAGCACAGTAGCGTTTGTTATTAACCCGATACTTGTTCTACATTTTGACTTGCAGAGGGTGAGCAACAGAGGCCACAATGTTTCTTATTTGATATTTGAGCACAGGCATTTTCTCAAAACTTGAATTAAGTGAGTCAGGTGCTATGAGCTGACTTCAAAACTATTATCAGAATTATTATCAAAATTATTGTCAGAAGCCCCATTGTTACAGTACCTCTGTCCTTGGATAGTATCAACTTTTCTGTTTAGAAAGACTGTCAGTTAATGAGCTTCTCATACGATTCTCATTTATACCAACATTAGAATTACAGAATCACTAGGATTAGAATTACAGAATCACTAGAAGTGGGCATCTCTCTTTTCAGTGATCCAAACCCCAGATCAGACGTAAGTCCACAAGGAAGCAGAGGAGAAATAAGGAAACTGAATTATTTGCTTCTGACAGTCATGCAAAGGGGTGGCTGTGAACTGGCATGAGCTACAGACAAATTTCACTAAAAAAAAAGAGATGTGATGAATATCTTGGATAATGTATTTCGATTCTGACTACAGCCACTGTGCCAAAACAGTTGTGATTAAGGCTGCAGGCTGCAGCCTGGAAGATCTGGATTTCTTTAGCATTTTCCCAAACCCTCCCCAAGCGACCTTTAGCAGGTCATTTAATTTTTTCGTGCATCAAAGAAATTGAAAATAACACTTCAAAATGAAACCAGAACTCTTTCTTATCTAACAGTGATACCGTGAGAAGAGACATCCATTTGTTGGCTGGAGCACTCGGCCACTGGGATGAGGGAGCCTGCAGAGCTCCCATCTCCAGCCCCTTCCCTCTGCACAGGACAGAGCTGGTATCCATCTGCATCTCCCAGGATCAGGAACCAACTCCCACCAACACTTTCCAGCCCTTATGCCCCAGAGATTCCGGGTCACCTCACAAAGAGCGCTTAAAAGGAGACCTGAGGAATAATAAGCCTTCTAACTTTTGGCTGAAGCAATTTCTGTAAAACCATGAAATTACATTTGGCTTTTCTTGGGCAGGGAGAGATGAGCAATAGTTCAAAGTCTGGGTGGTCACACAGCACCTGGTGCTGCAGAGAGGTGCCCTTTGGTAAATATTCCAGCAGTAAATTGATGCTGCTTCCAGGTGGTTTATGCCACTTACTGACAAAAGGAGCGAGTGCTGAGGCAGAAAAACCTCAAAATCTCAAGGCAGAGAAGAGAAAGTAAACAATCTCAGAAACATTTTTTTTTTTTAAGTAAAAAACAACCTTCTTTGGACTTGGGCAAAGCAAATTCCTCCTGCAGCATGTAACTTCTTGGTGATTACCCAAAGGCCAGGCTTCAGGATAAAAAAAAATATCCTAGTTATGTCCATTGCACTCCTATAATCCACAAAACCTTTGCTGTCAAATGCTGCCAGAGCAATTTAATAAACAGGGAGAATGCCTTAATGTATTCTGAAACCTGAAAACCACCCATCATTAGTCCCACATGCTGTTTTCCTACTTTCTCTGCTTTAAGCCATTTAGCTTCTACAGCTGTTTTTCTTGTGAGTCTGACTTCTGTTTTTATCAGCCTGATTTGTTTTCTGGTCTATCACGCTTGATTAGAAAGAGGAAGAAAAACCTTTCACAATTCAGGTAAAACTGCCTTCTTCTTTAAGCTCTGTCACGCTGGAAGCTTGAAAAAGATCATCAGGAGGATCAGAGTAGGTGAATAAATATTCATAATACTGCTCATTATTTATACTTGGTCTCATTTTTGCAGATAAGCTTGAAATTCCACACTCATGACACCACTGATGTAGCCAGACCTTTTTATTCTGAGGAACATGAGGCTTTTTAAAAATCTATCAGTGCAGCAACTAAAAAAAAAAATAAACTCGATGTAATTCTCAATGTATATTCAAACCATTTTGTCTAATCCTATATGTATACACATGGTATGAACAACACTAAGATCCTGACAACACAAGTCTGGGGCATCTGTACTGTGCTGACTCCTTATGGTCTGGATAAAATAAACTCATTTGGTGTCATTCATTATCCATTGCTGAGAATTATTTCAAGAAAATAGCTTGGCTGAGTCCCTGCTGGCTGCATATCATATGTGCCTTATGAATTGAAGGGAATGTCCAAACAGAGAAAGAACAGGTTAGAGCCACAAAAGCAGCTGATTTAATTAAATTTGGCAGAAGGAAAGGTTAGTGGAAAACAGTCAAATAACAGAGAAGAGATTAATGTGAGATGCTCCCTATTGTATTTCTTTTAAGAGCTGTTTCACCCAGCGTGGGCAGGGTCATGTTGTGTCGATTTGCTGAGGGAGAATGTGATTGACAACTTCTGGACAAGAAATTCAGTTTGGTTGTGAAGTTGGAAATAGTAAAGGGGGCTTTTGTCAAAACCAGCTCTGCCTGCAAAGGCTTTCTTTCCCTGCCTTGGAAAAGGGCTACATGAAAACAGGTGCAATGAAAAAGATCTCCAGTGCTGTGGGAAAATAAACTAAAAGCTTATTCTGTAAGTGAAGGAATTTTTTTTTTTCCTGGCTGGAAATTCTGACCCATGACAAGAAACTAAGGCACGTGAACATGAGCAACATTTGATCTCGTTAATTTTGTATATATTAATAATGTTAAAGATGTAACACACAGGAAATAAAGACGTGCAGTTGATTCAATACTAGACTTGTACTATGTCTTGGTGTAGAAGGGCTACAATTCAGACTGAATCTGATGAAAAAAACACTTAGGTCCAGAGCAAAATACAGTAAGAAAGTTTGTGATAACTTATCAAATGCTACACAACTACAATTACTTCAATGGTGCAAATCATTCACTGAGTAAGATCTAGGATTAATGGAGGATAAAGTGTTACACTTTTCTGAAGGAGGCACGTCAGCCTTTTTTACAAGCTAATGATCCTGATGTTTGTATCTAGTTGTATTAGACAAATAGAAAAGAAGGATTTTTAAATAAACATTGTATTAATGGATTTGAGAGAAGTCATGAATGGGTAATTATGTTTGATCTTACAAAAGAAAGGCCACCAAAATGGAGAATTATTTTCAGAGAGCAGTCTTAGTAGTACAGGGCTTCCCACGGAGCTTCCTGATGGTTGTCAGCACTCACTGCTCTCTGGGGTAACAGCACTCGGGGCATGGGACACAGTGATCCCAGGAAAATATTGACTGCTACACTGACCCGTCATGGGCTTGCAACAGGAAATGGCTGCAGGGCATTTGGGCTTAGTTTTGGGTTCCATTACACCCAAAGTCCCAGCAGGGAAACAGCACAGTGAGGTCTGAACCTCAGCCTCTGGTACTCAGAGGTTTTGCAGATGCTTTCCAAAGGGAGCAGTGGCCCAGCTCCAGAGGGGCTGCACCACCCTCCAGGTACCTGCCCTCTGCTCTGGAGAGTGCACTCACTATCCTGCCTGCTCACAGGGCTTCAGACACGAGAGAAAACCGGGCAAGTGAGGAACGGGAACAAACGACTTCACGATAAACTGAAAAACCACTGATAAACGAAATGATTGAGACGCCAGGCTGGCAGCGTGCCACTGCGAGAGCTGCTGTGATGAGCAGGGACATTTTCCTTCCCATACTGAGCCTGTCAGCCTTCATCAGAGCTGCCACAGCAGAGCCTCTGTGCACCCAGGTGAGACTCCAAAGAGAGCAGCCGCTGCCATCCAGAGGAAAACTGCTCCACGTCAGTGACAGGACAGGGTCTGGTCAGAGCAGAGCTCCAGAAAAAGCAGATTGATATATGGAGTGTGAAATTAAATGCCCTGTTTATTTATCTGAAAGAGGAGGGAATAGACCAAGAACGATTTTTGATAATCCTAAACTGTCCCAGCTGTACAGGGAGACCTTTGGAAAGGCACCTTGGGCCCATTCTGGGGACTGTGTATGACAGGAGGATGGAGCAGCAGCCATAAGCCACTGCAATAATTGAAGGCAAAATTTAATTTTCCCAGTTCAGGGCCTTAATCAAACAGCATTTAATTTCTACGCTTTTTGTCATCTTGGGGATGTGCAGGATCTTTGCAAGTGTCAAAGGCCTTTAGGTGACCAGGAGCAGGTTCCATCATAGCAGGGGAAATTTTATAAAGGAATTCGCACTGTAGAGACGCCCTTGACAAACTCCCAGGTTCCTCTAATATGGAATTAACTTCACATTGCCACGAGGTATGAAAGAGGAACTTGCCAACCACCTTCATGCGATGAAATGCAATTCTTGAAGTTACAAAATTGGAGGAATGTAGCAGTTTCTGTGCTATTAGCTGCAAGAGGGAATTTCAGCACTTCAGCTCTCCCCAGTTCTGGCTACATTTCCGCTTAAAAAACATTTATGTAGGGAAGTGCTGAATCTCATACAAGAAGCAAAATGACCCTGAATTTAGTAGTCTACATTATCAAATACTCAAAAGTAACAGACTGAAATGAAAAATTGCAAAGCATAATTCTGCCAAGATAATTAATCCTTGTTAACCCATGACCTGATCATATATGATGCTGCTCTGACGAGCTTACTGAAATGCTATAAATAATGCCAGCATATTTTATTTTCTTTGTAGGCATAAATATTGACAAATTCATACTCATTAAACTGAGAATTATTCCTGTTCCTAAAATGGGGAACAGGCAGAGGAATTAAGGCTCTTTTTTCAGAGGGATTCATTGGTTTGCAGAGTCCAGTTGGATATGCTGAATGCAGTTTTAAGACTTCTTTATGCACAGAAGTAAAACTGTATTGATTAAATCCACCCTCACAACGTTACTTCTTTTCTCCCCACCCTCAGTTCAGACCTGTTTCCATGTGCAAGACAGTCCTTTTGCTGAGTTGCATAAGTTTCCTGAGCAGAATTACTCCAAAAAGAAACTTTCTGCACATGTAAATAAACTGACTGTAAGTTCTGGGCAGCAATTCATCACTTTGTGCTCAGTGACAGAACCAGTCTAAAAATGCAACTGCAGACTGAGGATATAGGTACATTAAAAAATTGTTGTGAGACAAGCTGGGGTGTGGATTTACAGTGCTTTAGTCCCTCCACAGGATCTGCTTCATGCCATCCATCACTTGCCATAAATCTGGGGTGTCTCACCCCACTAAAGGGTACCATGTGTGAGCTGGAATTTGTTCAGGATATGTTAATTGCAAACAATAGTCCTTATTCCATTACTGATAATTTCTGGCACCTATAAAGGAAAATGGACACTGTGGGATAAAGAATTCCCTCAAAACAAGCTATTTTTGCTTTGGTTGTGATGTGGAATTCAAATGAAACCGTCTCATCTGCGGTCCATGCTCCAAAATCCCAGCTGCCTGTACAGTGCAAGGGAAGCATTCCCAAAACTGCATCCCTCTTTTCTTCAGAATCCAGTTGAACATCTTAGCCCTGCAGCAGATTTAGGAGGAGCTGATGAGATTCTAAGTTTAATACTCTCCAAAATTCTGGTGAGATGTGTACTTTTGGAAAAGCAAATTAGTGTTTTTCCTACTCCTACAGCAGTGTGCAGTGTTAACCTTCTGTGGAGCCTCACCTCGGGTTTGGGTGTACCAACTTACACTAAGTAAATGTTATATGTGTGTTGCTCTATTTCCTCCACTTCTCAGACAAAACCATGCTGGGAAAGTAGAAGAACCAGAAGCTGAGGTTCTTCACTGCAAGAAGGAAGCAGGGCTGTAAGACCAGGCTCCGTGTAGAGCTGGTGGGACCATCCTCTCCAGGGAGGATGCAAAGGGATTCAGGACTCTGGTCCTTGGTCTCTTTCAGAAGAAGCTGGAGGCTGTGATAAGTGTGTGCCAAGAATTTTGTGAGATGGACTGACTCCCTGTGAGGAGTAAGGTGAGATCATGAAATGTATTTAATTTTATTATAAGTTGAACTCACATTTGTGTCCCAGAGTGAAAAGGTTTTATCTCACCCCACTAACAGCAGTGTTTACCTCTCTCTCTTGGTTAATGGGAGCTGTATGGATTTTTTATTTCCTTTTTCTTATAGGAAATGTCAGAACAGTCCGGATTTAGAAATGTATTATCTGACAGCAGAAACAAAGTGCCACCTCACACCAGCTGTAACAGGTCCTTACTTTGAGTCGTTAAGGTCTCTAACTAAGCCATTAGCCCACAAAATCACTGATGGGAGCCTTTCCCATGGAAAACAGCACAGACCCCAGAGATCCCATTTTCACTGCTCTGTCTGGAACACAAAATACCATCCTAGGCTTCTTTGGTCTAAATATTAGAGAGTGCATGTCTGAGGGACAGGGATTATCCCAGAGATCCTGCACTGCCTGTGGAGAGATGCCATGAGCCGGGCTCCTGGCATGCTGAGAGGGCAGGGGCAGGCACAGAGGGGTAGGATGGATGCAGGAGCATCTCTTCAAGAAGTTTTCCCACCTGCTCTGCTGTGTGCATAGAGCAGAGCCCTCTGCCCATGGCTGCGTGGGGCAGGCTGAGCACAGTGGATAAACAGGGAATTCCTGCTCTAACAAACCCTCCTCTCTCTCCTGGAAAGCTGCAGCCAGGCCTCTGGCCACGCTCCAGGGGCAACAGGAGGGGTGGATGCAGGGTTTCATGGGTTAGATCCTGAGTGGCAGGTGGGGTACATTTGTCTGATGTTGTTTTTCAGCTCCTTTTCCAAAGGGAAGGGAGGGTTCAGCCCTGTACCCAGGGGCTGGGTGTGCAGCAGGACTGGGCCTCGGGATTTTCACGAAATGGCAGAAAAGCAAACAAACACAATCAACAGATGGAAACCCTCAGATGGAGGGGGACATACTGGTTATTTATTTAAAGAGCTGTTAAGTCCTAATGGAAATTTTCAAGAACCATTCCATTTAGAACTAGCAGAGGTTTATTTAGCCCATATTTTCTGTTTGTTTTCACTCATTTTTCATGTTAAAGAACATTTGCTACCAGTACTCATCTCCAGCATCTTCAATTGTGTATTCCCCAGCATTACCCTGGTTGCTATGGAGACAACTGAGATGCAACAAAAACCAGAAAGCTCTTCTGGTGCAGGAGAAGTGCTCCAAGGAAAGAAATAGCCCTGGAAAACATGGTATCTACCAGCCCTTGTGCACAAGCATGGAAAGTAGGGGCCATTTATGGGACAATCAATGTGCTGGACCCTAAGTCTAAACAAAGTATTTCCTCAGAGCTTCTTCCCTGTTGCCAGCTGCCTTTCAAGCTGCACAAAAGCCACAATCCGTATTCCTCCAGACTTGATGCCAAAGAACATTTTCTACCTGGATTTGAATAATGTGAATATATTAATTAAAGTTGATAATGGCTGATAATGATTTCCATCAGCAGTAGAATGTTGCTATATTTATCATTATTTATGAGATCACCGTACCTCACTGTAATTTATACAGAGAAGACTTGAAGTAACGTGACTTGACATCTTAACAACTTTTCTGATCACACCTTTAAAGCCACAGAATGTTGTTTTCCCAGACATCCAGATCAGTATGGAAAGGAAAGAGAAGAGATCAAGCCCCCCAGGTTTTTGCTTTGATCTGCTTGCCCTTGGAAAGGAATTGACTTTGAGACTGGCCACAGCACTGGCCAAAGTCCAAAAATAAAGGGAACAATTTAGTGTTTGTATTAATTATGGTCATTGCTTTGCAGAACTCAGATGTGGTCTGCAGACAGAAGTGGGGCTTAAAGTAAAGAGAGATGTGGGAGGGAGAACAGAAACTCTGTGTCTTGCCCTTTCTAAAATCCATCAGGAGCTGCCCCCCATGTTCCCTGGCCTGAGCAGCAATGCCACGGGGGTTTGGGGCTGCCACCCCTCCCAGCTCCCCCTTGGACTCAGGGAAGGAGCAGCTCTCCTTAGGCAGTGCTGAGGGGCCCTTCACCATGGGAGCTTTGGCAGCAAGTTGGAAGAAGCAGCTTGCAAAAGCCAGAGGAGGCAGCAGGAGGAAATTTGGAAGATGTCTTCTGCAAGCTCTTGGGCTGGATGGGTGGGCAAGGACTGGGCCCTCCCTCGATGGGGAAGAGAGGGGATGATCCCACTAAGGAAGCACCCAGATCCTCACACAGTGGTGGATCAGTAAGGTCTACAACCCCGTGGGGTGGAACTCAGAATTGCCTGGTTCCCAATCTGGATGCAGGAGGCATTTTTCCTGCTGCTGCTGTGCCTGGGCTCAGTGGGCTCCTGGTGGGGAAGAACCTTCCCGAAGAAAAATTAGAGTCAGACACTGAATGTCAGGAACTCCCAGTGCTTTCATGGTAGTGTAACCTAAAATCAGCTGAACTATATCTGACTTTAAAAATTCTGTTTTATATCAGGTCACTGGTTATAGACATGCAAGTGAAAATTCTGAAAAAAACCACCAAAATTTCAAAATAAGCATTTCCTATAAAGCAGGTCGTAGTGACATAAAATTTATAAAACATGAATTCATAAAATATGCAAACCAGATTCACTTTTAGCCGGCATGGCCAAAACTCAGAAACATCAGTAACTGACAGACTGAGGTCAAAACAGTTCAGGAAATAAAGCATGGAAAAAAACCATCCAGCAACCCCCAAACCTCTCAAAGCTGCTGGTATCACGGCTTTTGGCTTCAGCAGACAGAGGCACAAAGACAGAACACCAGGAATCTTCTTAAACATTTGTTGTTAAGGTAAATCTAAAATGATTGTCTAGCACAATGTTAATTACATTGTACAGCAATCAAAACAGAGACGCCGAGTCTAATGAATCCCTACTCTCACCTTTGGAACTGAACTGGAGTGTCTTGTTCACCTCCTTATTAGCCCATAAATATTCTAATTAGGAAGCAACTCCAGATGAATAGGATTAGCAATAAGGACATTTTAGACTAGGTACACAAGAGATACTCAAAACTCTCATGTCTTATCTAAGGCTCTCCTGACATTTATAATCATGTAGAAACGCTAAATTTACATAGCTCTGCCTAATTAGACATGGTTGCAATTATGTTTGTGGGCTTCCTTTTTTTCCTGCCCAAGTATAACTTACACTGTCAACACAGGAAGCAGGAACTGAATAGAAGCTCAGCAAGAAATAAAACTGTTTTCTGCTATTTATTTTTTTCCTGGTTTTAATTTGAAATTCACATTTTGAATACGAAATATTCGAAATATGAATATTTATTTTTTTTTTCTTTCCAGATTCCAGGCAAAAACGGGCTGTTATGGATCCAAGTCCAGATCGCTGCTGCTTTAGTTGTAAAAAAATGTGCTTTTTTTAGATCATCAGCATCTCAAGAGCAGGCACTAAACCAGGCCAAATTCTGCAAAAGGTGACACGTTCTGCCTGCAGCAGGTGGGTCGCTTGTGCTCTTGGTGACAGCAAGAAACAAAGAAACTTGTTTCCTTTTTGAGGACTGTAAGGTCCCTGAAATTCTCACCCTGCTTATGAATTTTGCTAACTGCCCTGGGGTTTTTGATTTCAGTCCCTCTCCCCAGCCTGATTTTGACATTTCTACAAGAATCCTGTGTTTATCTTCCTTGGCCTTCAGAAAGCTGGTGGGAAACAGGTAATCCATCACATTGTATTTCTGTGCAGCAAATGTTGGCGTTATTGGGCAGAGATTTGATAAATGATGTGTACATTAGAAAACTGAATTTCAATATATTGTCTTTGATGTCCATAATCACAGATAGAGTTCTTTCACCTCAGCTCAAATATAAATCAAAGTAAGTTATATACACTCAATTCAAGGTGCTTACAAATTCCTCTTTCAGAACTAAACCACAACCATGAAAACTCACCTGAGCCAGCAGACTCACCTGCACAGAGCTCAGGCTGCAGCCAAGGTAAGTGGAGATGCCCATACATATAAAAACCCTCAAGACTGGGATATTAGGGAATTCCCAGGACAAACGTCCACAAATCTTTTTTACTGACTGCTGGATGCTTAATTACCTCTACTCTTAAATATTTTGTATATTAGAAAACCAGCATCTTATTTGACTCCCACATCGTATTTCAAGCTCCATGCCAGTGATCAGAGAATCATGGACTCATGGAACAGCCTGGGTTGGAAGGGACCCTAAAGCTCTCTCCTGCCATGGGCAGGGACACCTTTCACTCTCCCAGGTTGCTCCAAGACCCATCCAACCTGGCCTTGGACACTTCCAGGGATGGGGCAGGCACATCTTCTTTGGGCAACCAGGTGCCAGGGCCTCACCACCCTCACAGGGAAGAATTTTTTCCTAATATCTAATCTAAACCTGCTCTCTTTCAGTTGGAAGCCATTAAATGGCTCATGCCAGCAGAGTGACAGAGCCCTTGGAAGCCAGCCTGCCTGGTGGCAGAGATCAGTGGCTCCAGGAACAGCAGGACTAAAGAAAACTGTCTTAATAAAGACTCCTGAGGAATGAGACAACAACCAAAGAACACGATGAAAACCTCCTGTTTCTAGCTTCACTGCTTGGAACGTGGGAGAGGTGGAAAACAACAGTTCTGCTCCAGCAGGTTTACAGAAGCCAAAATTAAACAATTAGGAAACCAAGTCTCTCCTTCCTCCAGCAAACTGAAGCGCAGCAGATCACGCAGCAAACTGACCCTCGCGAGCACTCCAGGCTGCTCCTGCACAGCCCACGCTGGGAACACCCAGCAAGGCAGCCCAAAAGCCCAACTGCAGCCTCCCAGTGAATTCCACGCCCCGGCTCCACGGAGCTGAAGAGCAGGGGTGGTCCTGTGTATCTGCTTCTCAAAGGACATACCCAGCACGTTTTCTCTGGCCAGAACATCAGCCCCGTGCCTGCTTTCTTATCAGGCTTTCTGATCAGGGCTTGTATGGGTCAAGGCAGTCGGATCTGAAAGCCTCTGATGACAGCCCAAGGAGCTGAAAGAAAATCAATAACCATAGAAACCCCATCCCATCCCCTGCTCTGCTGTATTTAAGATCAATCAATATGCATAAACGACCAGTGCCAGGCACATCTGTACTACTCCTGCACATAATCAACTTTGTCTTGTCTCAGCTTAATACAATTTTCCACCATATTAGCAGCCTTTATGATATCCTGTCTTTTCAAATAGACGTGATTCAGAATCACTACGTAGTTCAATTGGATTATTGGACACACACCCACACTCTCACACTTCCCCCCCCAAATCCACTCTTGGTGACAGCCTCTCCTCACTCCACTGAGTGAGCTTGGGATTAAAGCCATGTTTAAAGTGTTTGCAAGGAGGTGACACCCGTGGCCACAGCCAGCTTCCACCAATACCTCTGGCAGAAGAATGTGTGCGTATGTATAATTAACAGAGTGGGAAGAGAAATGAACAAACTTATCAAATGCCATGCTGAAGCATCCATTAAAAACTGCACACACTTTTAATGACTTGGGTGAGGGTTGCTGTTGCATAAATTTATTTAACGTTAATGTCCCTAGTTTGCTGTAAATTTCACACTGTGAAATTACCAGGGCAGTTCTAATGGAGCTGAAGACTCCAGCTGCACTCCATGATAAAGGAGGAAATAATTATGAATTCCTCTGGGAAGCCAAAGAAAGTCAAAGATCTCCTTCGAAACTGCTCCCAGCTGAGCTGCTCATCAGCCAGCTGAGGAGGTGCAGAGCTGCTCCCAGCGCCGGGGGAAGTGGGATGAGCAGGACGTGCCCGCTGATGACGGCGCTGCCATCAACTGACATTTAATTTGGAAGGATTGAAAGCTGGTGTCTGCAACAACTTCTGCCAAGAAACATTACGAACAGTCAAGACAGAGCATGGAAGTGGTTTTATGTTCCAAGTTCGGATGATACTGTGTAATTTTACATCTAATCACCTCGTGCGAGACACAACCGGCACGCACAGCTCCAAGAGCTCGTGCCTGCAGCTCTGACAGATGCCTGGATCATGAGAGGATGCTGAACTATTTGTGTTGTTCTATCTAGGATGGCATTCCCTATAACCCTTCAAATCCAGAGCCAACAGGCTTTGCAAGAGTTTACAAGAGTGGAAAAAGTATAAACTCCTCTCTTCTACACTCCTTAATCTTCCATCCCTACAAATGTCTCTTTCTTCCATTTCTGTTTCTTCCTTTTATCTTCCTGTTCCTTCTTGCTTCCTCCACACAACCACGGGCTGTCCTGGCCAAAAGGGCTCTCCCTGCAGCAGGAGAGCCCACTTGGACAGTGAGCAGCTGGGGCACACCTGGAGATCCCAGCCCCTGCTTCCTCCCCCCCACCACATTCCTTGTCTGGCATGCTCCCTTCTGTCAGCTTGGAATTCACGCCCTCACAAGCAAACCAATCATGGCTCACCTCTGAAATGATAAAACAACTCGTTCCTGGTAAAGGAATCAGAGAAGTGTAAGAAACAAAACCACCTAATGGGGCAGACAGGCAGTATTTATTCAATTCCTCCTGGTGCATCACTCATAATAACATCTTGCAGTGTACTTCAAGCCTCCTTCCCTAGAACAAATGTAATTCTTATTTACAATGCAACAAAGGATAAAGCAGGTTTCCTGATTCTGATAAGCGACTCTCTGATTATTGCTTCAATAAAAACTGTCAGATCTTTCAGATTATTCTTTCATGTTCTATTCTGGTGGAACAGAGACAGCACAGATGAGCATCTCTGGGCCTTGAGTCACCTGGTTTATTTCCTCATTTATAGAAGTTTGGGACCTGCTAGAAAGCACTTCAGTGGTGCTTAAGGACTTCAGAACTTCATGGACTGGACTTGCAGCAGTGAGTAACCAAGGCCTGGCTCTGGTGAGCATCACCCTTTATCAGGTAATTGATCTGTGAGACGATAACACGGGCAGAGGGAGTGAGGTGTTATCGCCTTGGATGGGGACAAAGGGCTCTCCTGGAATAGCAAACACCAGCCCTTCCCAACTAACAGCAACCCAAGGCGCTGCTGGGGAGCCTGTCAGCAGAATGCCTGCTCAGTGCATCAGCACACACCAGACATTGGCTTGATGTACCGAAATGGGGTGAAAAACGTGAAATGAAATGTGATCATCTCTTTGGACTTTCTGCTTGCATTCCAATTTCTATGCACAGTATGTGCCATATTATTTACTGTGTCTTCTTTTAAGGTAGCTGTCACCATATGACTTAGAAACTCCAAACATACTAAGAATGGGATTTTCTGTGTCAAAATGTCCCATTGAAATTCAGACACCTCCTTCTCACAGTCTGTGCAACACTGCGAAGCAAACAGGGCCCGGACCTTATTGGGAAAAAATCCCTAAACAAATGTTGTGTTTATGTAACGATCTATTTATTTAGGGCCACTTCAATCAGATACAGCTGGTTAGACTTGAAAATAACTGCATGTGAAAACGCAAACAATAATTTATGTAACTTTACGTGAGTTTTTGCAAGATGTTTTGATGCATTTACTTGAACGCTCCCCTGCACATCTGGATATGAGGTCTGTAATTTAGCTTTCCTTATTCCCTATGGAAGTTGTACGGAAAAGACTGTGCATGTGCCCCTCTGTGAACTGCCCTGGCACAGAGTCTGGGGTCAGCAGAGTAACACAAAATCCATTTTTCAAATGTGTCAGCCAGCCTTTGAAGATGCTGATACTGCAGGCAATGGTCACTCTGAGTTACATTAGCAGCTTTTATTGCAAACACTGGAATTAGTTTTCAGAAGAACATCCCTAAATACCCATTTTGATATGGTTGGATGACAGTAGTGGCAGAGACCATATAGAGAGCTGAAAGGGCCTGAGGATGAAAACTGGTGGAGAATATTATGACAAAATGGTTTTTCATCACAAGACGCTAAGAGTGAAACTGCTCCCAAGGACGGGCACTTGAAAGCTCTCCCTCACTTGGAATTTATTTTTACATTGCAAGAGTCCTTTTTAAAATGGTTTTAATGGTCTGAGCTAACTTTGACAAAAATTGATCCTTCAAAATGTCAAACATCATTTTAAAAGACCAATATCAATGTGACATTTTTGCAGCTATTAAAACAAAAATGCTAAATCTCTCCAAATTTTATTTTCTGACTGGTAATCACAATTTAAAAAATTCATTATTTTGTCCTAATCTGGGGGTGGGGAAAATGTTGTGGGGCATTTCCTGCTTAATCAGGATCATCTACATAAATGATTACTGATGCTTCAATTTCTAATCTGATGGATAGATCTGAGAGATTCTCCTGCTTTTTACTTTAGGGGTTCTCAGGGATGTGGCCATGGCCTCAAGATCTGGGTGTCGGCTACCTACCCTAAGAGCCATCTGATGCCTTACAGGTTTCCCTGCAGGTTGTTTTCCTAGGGAAGTTTGCTCCAGTGCTTTGTCAAGAGCTGATACCCTGAAGTCACGAAGCCACCCAGCTCCTCTCCAGCTGGTGGGAAGCTGCTCTGCTGCTCATCTGTAGGGCAGATTTTCTGATAGTGCACAGCACTGGTAAGCCTTCCACATTGCCTCTGATGCCTTGAGAGGCTACCTAGAACAGAGGCTAGACAGTGCTGAAGGAATAAAGTAGGGGTTTATTAAAAGGCCTTCAGAGGATCCAGCTTGGGCAGTACAAGAACCCGGCCATGGCTTCACCCACGATGGATGACCGGTCATGAGTTTTCACACTTCTGTAAGTTTTGGTCCATTTATGTATTTGGTTTAATTGTCCAATTAATTGTCCAATTAATATGTCCAATTATGCTCAAATGTGTTTTCTTTCAAATCACATCTAGCTACTGATTTACCAGCAAATACTGTCCATTACCTTCTCTGTCAAACATCGTCTTCTGATATCAAACACACAGGGGGAGGGAACTGCACATCATTTACAAATCTAGTAATGCATTTGCCATCACACTCCTCTGCATTGCCATGGCCACAAAAAGATGGAATCAGCCAAGATGAAAGCATTTTCAGGGCTGAAGTTTAATGGCTAAAATAATTGCAGAAACATACACATCTCCAAAACAAACCACTTCCAGAATGAGTAATGCATGGAGTATCCTCTCATCTACTACTTGACTTCAGCACAGGCTCTCCTGTGAGCCAAACACACCCAATATAGGGCAGGGTATTTTGATCACAGCAGACCTCTGTGGCTGGGCCAGCTCTACTCTGCTGCAAGCAAACCACAGGGCTGGCCCTGAGCTCAAGAGACAAGGATGCTGCTCTTCTGATTTCTGAAATTCACCTTCAGAAGCTGACCACAATGATTCCTAAGTAGGCATTTTATTTGGCATGTTCCTGCTTGGGTGGCATCAAACCCTCCCTTTAGAATAGCAGATAACCTGGCGGAAAAGCTTCCCACTTCTATAGGAGTCATTTGCTGTTGACTTACAAGCCCCAATTCCCATCCTCAGGCAGCTGCAATCAGTCTGGTCAGTTTACCCCTCCTTGGGCATCTGCCCGAACCTTGAACCATTAAAACAAGATCTTTCTCTATAAACTGAGGTGAATTCCATGTTGGTATGAATAGGAAACTACAATCTATTTATTTTTCAGGCATGTATAAATAAGACTGGAAAGACCAACTTATTGAACATCTGGATAATACGAATCACTGCAATTTTATGCAATTAGTCCCCCTTCTCAATTTGAGCCATCAGATTTGAGGTCACTGAGTATGCAACCTGTTTACTTTAACTGAAAACCACATTTATTTTTCTGGAAAGGCGTTTGGAACAGAAAGCATTTTAACTGCAAAAAATGAATAGCTTGAATAAAACATGATTGTACTGACATGTACTCTATTTAATGAGGATTTCTTACACAAAGTCCTCGGAATTTTTTAGATACTGGAATAAGAGAACAACAATGAAAGGAAAATATTTAGCCTAAAAATTAGAAGAAAAATGGTGAGGTTACCATGACAAAAGAACAAACTGCCTCACTGCTTCGGCTCTGCTACTACAAGCATGATGCTTTAATGTGCAGTTCTGGGAAGAATAACACACAGCTCCATCCTGCCTGCACGTGGCACCTTGCTGGCCTTATCCACGAGCCCTCTCTCAGCCTGCAGTGAATGGAGAATAGCCCAAACCTCAGTACCTGACGCTGTGATTATTTATAGCCAGCCTAGCGATGCTCGCAAGTGTCTAACAAGAACAGTCCTCCCCTTCAAAGAGCCACCTTCTGCCACCTTTCTGGGTACTAATTAGTACAGAACTCAAGGAAATAGACAGCATTCATGATGCAGAACAGCAAACACCCACATTTTGGTCCTTCTGCACACATTTCTGTATTTTTGGAAGTATTACATCCTCTGCAAATACAAACGCCATGATCCTGACACTGTTCCAGATGAGATGTACTATAAAAGATACATCACAATTTAAATTATACTTTACAAAGCATGTAACAGCCTCTACCTTGTTTACACTGAGAACTTTCTATTTTAGGAATATTTCAGAATACAAGACTCTGTATTTGGTCTTCTGACAGTCACACTCCTTTGCATTCAAGCTGCCTTCTTATACCCAGTTAAGAAGAGTAAGTGATGCAGGGTGAAACATCCCATAAACTCACTCATGCTCTGGTAAATGTGATGAAGACAATATTTAAGCTAGAAATGGAGCCAAAGATGGTCACAGGAATGAATTCTGCTATTAAAAAAGTAGTACTAGGTCTAGGAAGAAGGAGTTAACAAAGCCTCTCTTTAAAATGCTAATAACAGACAATGGTCTGTGGATAAGTTAATTAGTGGAGCCAGCTTGTGTTTAATTATTTCACTTGACCTGGTGCAGATTTAGACAATAATCCCTTTAGAGAGGGGAAGGGGCTGTTGGAAAGTATGTGATGTACCAAAAGAAAAACTTTAAATCTGCTTGAGCTGAGCAGGTAGCCTTCTATCTGAAATTGGAATGATACACTCTTCTCCACTGTAAGACAAGCTCAAATAGAAAAAGAAATGCAGGTCTGAACCAGAGAGATTATGCTAAGGACCTGGTGAGCTTTCCACTTCGATACTTAAGTTTTTATTCCTCCTCCCTATTCAGCTGGGATTTTACTACTGAATAATGTATAAACCAACCCACTGTAGTCAGAGGTGGGATTTCATGAGCAACTTGAAACAAGTGCAACCAGACTGTACCAGAACTCTCTGAACATATTAAAATGTGCGTGAAGAAAGAAAAGGATCTACAGACTATTAGTATATGTGGAAATTTCTTACAGGAGAGGCTCTGAAGATTTCCATATTTAAAAGAAGGGAACTGATTAGGTGGGGCATCAGTCCTATTCTTGCTTGGACTCTATAATCGGATCCAATTAAACTCAAAGCTTTGTTTTATCTGAATACTTCAACCCCAAATCATGCAGCTTTTCAATTTGGTAATATGTCTTCAATAGCTCACCCAAATATGAATAAAAAGCCATTACAGTTCCACATGTGAGTCAGTACAACCTCCTCCAGAGGCTCCAGCATCTAAATGCTGGCAATACCAAAAGCAAGCCAGGTGTATGAAGAGAGTCTAAGCCAAAGAATTATAGGAGAGAATTACGGGAGAAAGAATTATAAAACCAAATTGGGACCTACTCTGGCAGGCAGTAAATAGTGTCATAGGCACTGCCTGAGTGGGAGGAAACTCCTCATCTCAGCCAAAGGGCAGGACTCTGGGTGGAACTGGCTCCACGGGAGATGTAAACTGGCTGTAGGTTTCCATGTACAGCCCATTTCTGAGGCTGGAGCATCCTCCTCTGCACATCCTTGGGAAGGACACACAGTGCACTGGGACCAGAGCTGAAAACCTACACAGAACAACCAGACCAATAAAGCCAGCCCCACTGCTCTGTTTGATCCTCTTTATTAAAAATGTAATCTGATGGGGAATGAAAGGCCTTAGGACAGGCCAGGGCCAAGATGAGTGCAAGCAGATCACACAGCCAGGCTGAGCTCACACAAACTCACAGCTGAAATGTGCCAATACATTCCCAGTTTGTACAGCCAGATGATCTCCAGCCTGCTACACTTGTGTCCTGATCATCCTCCTGGTGTACCTTTTTAGGACATAAATACCATGGATGTTTTGCTGTCTGCTCACAGGACTCCTGCAGGTTTCAAGCTATTTACCAGCCTCTTTCTTTGGAAAGCTCTTTTATTCTTTAAAAGTATCTCCTATCATATCCACTTTTTTTTTTTTTCTACTCATGCTATTTTCTTCCAAGGCCATGGCTCAGAGCCCTTCCTCTATCAGTTTTACTAGTCTAGCTAGCTATCAGGCTTTTTTAAAGGAAAAGTAATCAAAAAACCCTTTCCATACACAGGAGCTGTAAAACTGATTGTCAGCTTCTTGTTTAGAGAGCTGCAGCAATCATGCAGAAGAGCAAAAGGTACAGATAATTCCAGAAACACCCACCAGAAAGACACACAGGCACTGCCATTTGAGGAGCTCAAATGGGCAGACATATTCCTTCTGGGAACTGTGACAAGGCTTCAGAACCACTGGGACTTTTCTCTTCTTAATTTAAACAAATGGTGTGATTTCTGTGACAAGGACTTGCTCACATCTTTCCCACCCTGCAACAAAGGCTATGAGGGATCCCTTAAGCAGTGCTGGACCAACAGTGTTCAGAGCAGATTTGAGCCCTCCCCTTCTGCTAACTTCTGGTATCCCAAGTTACTGCAAGTGGCCCTCCACCGAGTGCACAACACACTTCCAAAGCACTAAACAGGGTTAATAAAATGAATCTTCACTGATGAGTGGTAGTGCTCCTCACCATAATTTGCTGAGAAAGGTCATTCTTGTCTGCAATGAGAAAATGAAATGCACTGGAATGAAGGAGCAAACTCAAATCAGTCCATGTACAATGTAGAAACATAAACCAGAATCCAGCACAAATCTGCTGGCTAAATTCAGCTTATGGCTAATCAGCTCTTCCTTTGACAGGATATGCTGCTGTGGGAATGGGATAATTTTATAACTGAATAATTTAACCAGTTTTATCTTTAAGTACTGATTTCAGGCATATTAATACATAAAGCTTCAGTATTTACATTTTCATTACATGGCCCTGAAAAATTACAAGGTATCAGGGGTAACGTAGTATCCACAATAAATGATGTGCGCAGAGTGGATTTCATCCCTCAGAGTGACTTTGTGCTCCACAAATCCCTGGGACGGCACGTGGCTGCCAGGCAGCCAGCGAGGGCAGAGCCTGCTGTGTGACAGCATGAGGGCAAACTGCTCCTCAGTGGCAGAGGGGAACTGTTTGCTAGTGTGACAGAAGCACGTCAGGGCCAAGGCTGGAAGGGACAAGTGAAACCGACTGACAGAGGATGCTGAAGTATTTTACCTGCTTATCCCTGCTAAGACTCTGCTAGTTTATGTCTGGCTTGAAGACATGTTCCACAAGGACTCCCAGTCACTACTTGAATGCCGTGAGAAGTGGAAAAGCCACTTAACCCTGGAAGTGTGTTACAGTCCTTCATCAACCCCGTCACTGGAAAACACCTGGGGAGCCTGCAAGTCTGGAAGCTAAATACAAGGTCTCGTGGTCTAAATTCATAGAAATGGATGTGCCTCTCTGGCAAAATAATTACTAATCCCTCACTCTGGTTCTCCTCCTGTGAGTTCAGCCATGGAGGCATTTTTCTGCATGTTTTGATGCAGTGATACAGGAAGTTCATCTTCAAAAGAAAGAAACCCGTGGCTCTGCAGAATCCAACAACCTTGTTTTAGTTCCTCTTTGGAAAAAGTATTGAAAAGAACATGAAAAGCAGAATCTCTCTCACTTTAAAGAACTCTTGTAATAGATGAACAGCAAACGGCGGATGCTGGATTGTGCATGTCAGAAGGTGACAGGCTTGTAGCAATTCTGCATTACTCCTCTCTGCTCCTCGGAGAAGGCTAATCTGATTGAGGAAAATGGGAACAGAAGCTCTCAGGATGCAGTCAAGCCATTTAGATGTCACTTTCCCTCGTTCTTTGTATTCTGTCAGTACACACACACGAGTGACAATCTGCCCAGGTAAACTCATCCATCACTCCTGTGGCGTGGGATCCCTCAGCCTCACTCTGCAGCAGATGTTCCTTCAGCCCTGCTCGGAGGAGGAGAGGCAGCTTTGCAGAACATCACACCGGTATGAGTGAGGGAAATAACTAGCATAGGCCATGGTAATTTAGAACAGAATAAATTCCTTCTGCTGTATTCCAGGGGTGGGTGAAGGATTGAAAGCTGCTGGACTGCACTGTCAAAGGGAAGTTTCCTGGTACAGAAAGCCAGGCTCAGCCTGAGTTACCTGCTGGCTACTCTTGGATGAGGGTCTGGCTGGAAGAGAAAAAACCAGATTGAACCCACTGTATTTGGGTAATCTCAGACTAGTGGATGTCTATATATGAGAATGTTTCACAGCAGTCTCAATGGCTAAAGCCAGACCTGTACCAGGGCAATGCCTTGTTTACTCCCAGCCAACATTTGAATGAACAAGGAGGTTTTGAAAAGCTACTGCAATGACATGAAGATAAATGTGCCCAAAATAGTTACTGCAGATAGTAAAAACCATCCTGCTCAGTGTTTGGAGCAGTGTACAGTTGTTGTTTTTTTTTTCTTTAACATAACATTTCAAATTCTGCACTATCAGAAATGTCTAGCTGCACCAAGCCCAGAGTGTTGGAAAAGAAATCAGCTGTCTCTGCTAATAAGAAGAACTTCTCCTCTCCCCCACAAAAATTCTGCCATTTCATTCATAAATAAAATAAACCTCTAACTCAGTTGCTGGCAGGCTCTCCCTTTTATCTTTCACTCACTTGAGAAGGACCAGCAACATCACGTTTTCGGAAAGCCAAGTGCAGTAATCATGGAATCGGATTTCATGTATTTTTAAAAGCATTTGCAGCAGCAGAGATCCAATCACTTTTAAAGGAAATACAAACATACAGGAATTTGGAAGAAGCAACTCAGTGCTCCTGACTGCCTTCATTTCTCCAGCACCAGATGAATGTGCTGGGAAGGGACTCCTTTCTAAGGGACATCTCAAAAAGTTAGCAACATTACACTACAAGCACCGCAGTACTGAAATACTTATTATTTCAAATAAACCTGGATGACATTTGAGATGTCTCAACATTTATTGGCCTGCCAGCAGAGCCTGGGATCAACCACCTCCTTTTCTCTCATTCCTTTTTTTTTTCCCTCCTGCTTGCTCAAAGTCGGTGTTCATAAAATATTTAGGGGAAGCTCTTCAGAGGATGATATTGCCTATACTATAGCCCCAGTGCAGGTTTACTGTGCTACTGAGACAGATATTCTGCCATCAGAGAAATCAAAATCGGTGATGGGGTTGAGTTACTGCACCAGGAGCACCATCAGACTGACAGTCTGAGCTTGATCCCACCTGGGACACTGGGCTGAGTGGAAGGAACAAAGCAACACGTGGAACAGAGCTGGTCGCTTTTACAAGGTTATACAGAGAAATGTTACTTTTCAGGGTGGAAAACAAAATTATGAATGTTCTGCTTGTGTCTGAGACTCACCTGACCCTTTCTTACCTCTTGCAATTTTCTTCCCAGTGGAAAAAAAAAATCCCCCAGCTTAATGAAATGTGGAATTCAGATGTGCTGCTAAATGAAGCCATCAGCCTGGCAGCATCTCGTGTAGTACCACCCACTTCTGCAGCAGCCTGCTATAAATTAAATCAGCTGCCATGGTCCCTTCCTATCCCTGAACTTTGCCACAACCTGTTCATCTCACGCATTCACAGCCTTCCCTGTAATCCATACATTTTGTGCTCCCACCATCACATGATTTTTCCCTCCTAATTTCATTAAATCAGCTGCAGATTTCCTATGTTACTCTAATGTTTCCTGCAGCAACTATCTGCTTTTAACCTTCTCATCAAAACCCGGCTGCCTGAATGTACTTCTGAACCTCTGATGACCCTAAATCCCAATCATTTTCCTTCTTAGTTCAAGGAATAGGTGTTCCTTTGTTCCACCCTTGGCATTTCTCACCCTCAGGCATCCAGGCTTACACCAGGATGTTGCTAAATTGTCTTCCTTTAATAATTTTTATGAAGTGCAGTCCAATTAACTTTATCTTCCTTGGGGATCCATTCAATTAAGTGCAGTCATAATGACTGAGTGGACACAGAGCATTGTCACCATATTTACATCCAGATTAATGGGAACCAGGTAAGATAACTTTAAAGCCATCAATATTTTAATAGTTTGGCTTTTGATTGTGTTACCTTCAGTGTCAGACACATTTAGGAGAGACCAGCACAATCTGAGAGGCTGAGTTTTTAATTTCCTCCATAGTTTGTGGAAATGGGGGTTTAGAAACAGAAGCAAAAATTGTCTTAAAATAGGTCTCTCGCAGGTCAAACAAAACACTTGTCCTGACACAAAATAAGCTAAAACTTCATCCAGTTAATTTTTTCACGGATTGAAGGTAATTTTGGAAACCAGCAAAGAACCAATGTTTAAGTAGAGATGCTGAGAACATCAGGAAATCTCATTTAATGAGCATGCAACAGAAATGCTGAGCTAGGAACACCAGTTCTGAAGTGACTTTTCTCCCTTTTGAAAGACAAATGCTGGATCTGGAACATGGACCTGTCTCTCAGATATGGAATAGCTCCGAAAGTTATTTTTATATCTGCTTTGCATTGCAGAAGCAAGGGAGAAGGGTCCAATGGAGACTGAAACCTGGTTCTGTATCACCACAGCTTAACTTAATCGTGTCTCAGGCACTGATAAATGTGTCAATAAGCATTTGGAGAAATAACTGGTATCCAGGGAATTTATCTTGGTTATAGGAGTTTCAGCTGAATAGGTCAGATTTGTTAACATTTTAATTTACGCAAATCTGCATTCCAAATATTGCTCTTCGTCTCCTTTTCCTAGCGACAAGGAAATGTCAGCAGCAACCCCAAATTCACTCCTCTAATAGCTTCCTCAAGTTTTCAGGATAAACAAACAAAAACAAAAAACCAGTCTGTGGTACAGTAATGGGACTGTTTAAACACAATTTTCAACTTAGATGCAATATAACTTTATGTTAATAAACCAGAAAGTTTTGCCAATTCCAGATGCAATCCTGACACTAGGAGAGAGAGCTGGGAATAAGCATGCCCTGTAGCTTCAGGGCAGCCCCAGGATTATGCCCAGAGCTGGTTGTTCTGCCTCAATCCAAGTGTCCCTTGCCCAACCTTGTACTCAGCATGGGACATTCAACACTGGATTTCCACATACAATGTGCCAGCTGTGATTTCCTGGACCCTGTGCACAAGGGAGCTCACATGAAGCACATGGCTCCCCTGCAAGTTTTTAAAATACTTCAGATGCAATGAGAGAAACACTAAAAAAGACAACCATGCTGCCTTATCCTTTCCCCCTAATTATCACCTGCGTCTTTTCTGAGGTGATTTCCTGAAATTAAAACCTCTCTCCCACCAAGTTATCCCAATCTGTTTCTCTGAAATTAATATAAACCAACGACTTTTCTCTGCCCAAAACGCCCTGTATTAAAATGCTGGCCCCCACTGATGCCAGGGGGGCCATAATCGTTTTTTCATTTCCATGAAATCAGCATTTTCCTGCCAGAATTCCAAGTTCTTTTCTGAGTACTCTGCTACCATCCCCCTGAGGGCTCCCAGCAATCTCTCCAGCACTTGTCCTCTTCCACTGTGAGCCTGCTGCAGGCTCCAGCACTGCCTGGGATAATCTACCTGCTTAAGATTCAGCCAACTTCCCAGCTCTTGGAATGAAAGGAGTAGGGAAAGGTCAAATCCGCCCTAGGTTGTGCCTGCACAGTCTGCCACGTCAGGTGGGAAGGAGCAGGCGCTGGAGCTCCTCTTGCTCCCCCAGCTCTGCTTCCTGCCTTCACACCTGGAAAGCTCTCTGCTCTCCTGACCTTCTCCCTGGAAAGCTGTTTCAGATGGCGTGTCCCCCCTGGGCCAGCTCACCCTGAAACGGTGCCTAGGGCGAGCCCTGTGCTGCTCCCAGCCAGCATTCCCAGCCAGCATTCCCAGCCATCCCGAGCGTCCCAGCGGTTCCACACGTGCTGCTGAGTTGCTGCCGGGGCTTTTATCTGCTCTCAGCAGCTGCCTTTAGGATTCCTCCCTGAGCTGCTCTGAAGCAAAAAAGCAGCCCCAGACATGGGAATGAAATGGGCACGATCCCTGGCAGGGAATGTCTCCTGACTGGAGCCTGGCACAGCACTCAGCAGCTGGGACAAAAGCGTGCTGCTGGCCTGGGAAAAATCTCCAAGGTGCTGGAGGCTTCACCTCTCAGAGTCTGGGTCCCAGGCCCGCATGTGAGACCCCTGCTTGCTCTGTCCCTGCCATTGCCACAGGAGAGGAAAGGAGAGAAAGAAGAACAAAAATGGTTTCTGGTGCCTTCTCCCAGAAATGCAGCACACACTGGGCTCTCCCAAATTGGACTGTCCCACTGGATGTGTTAGCTCTGGGGACTGCCTGAATATAAACATCTGAGCCTCAGACTAAGCAAGTCCTTCCTTCCATACTCTCTGTGGCCATTGTTCCATGAACAAGCGATCCTTCCCATCATTTAGCTGAAGGAGCTCCCCCAGTTGCAGTGAGCTGCACTCCATGACTCGCACAGTCCAGTGGGGAATAAAAACGGAACTGAAATTCTGGGGTTCTCTCCCTTTACACCCATTGACCCCATCCCCTCCTTCCCTGCTCACTCCATCCCACTACTGACACTGCATTGATTTTTGTTTAATGTGCCAGGTATAAATGCTTTGTCCTTGAACTACACCCACAGCCAGAGGAGGCAGAGCTCTGACAGCCACATTATATAGTTTACACTGGCAGAGTATTTTTTTGTTAGTAGAAGTGAAATTTCTACTGCATTTGGAAAAGCTGCACATTGTAAAATGCCAGAAAGAAGAGACACTAAAGGCAGAGCATCGTACAAACCCCAAATCACTGGAAGACATTTTACTAGATTGGAAATGACACAAGGACATGAAGTGTGGTGAGTGCAGACTGTGTTCCTTTTCCAGGGATAACACACAAAGGACTAAGAAAGACAGGTCTAGAAAGGGCTACAGATGTCTGGCACTTTATTGCCCCCCAACTCAAGGGGGGACAAATGACCATTTATTCATCTCCTTATGCCTCCTGGAGTATTTGCTACATCTTTGAGTTTTATAAACTTAGGAAAGGAAAATATCAGCTCCAGGAGTTTGAAGATTCTCGCAGGGTTTCATCGACTGATATGGATTAAGACAAAAATATCACATCAAAGCCCCGATGCCCCACAGCTGCTGGAGAAGCAAAGACTGTGATCTCCACACCTCAGCTCAGGCTTTTAGAGGCTTGGGATTAAAGGCAGGGTTTGTGCTTTTCACACCAGCAACCCTCAGCACCACGTGGTAAGACGGTTTCAAACTCACCTCCCTGTCGAGCCCAGCAGCCACGGTGACAATGTCGCCTGTCTCGCTGTTAATAGTGAACATGTTCTGTGAGGGGCTCTGGGGGGTCTGCGTGACGATCCGGTACCTCACCATCCCGTTGGCCGTGGTGCCGTCGTCCGCGTCGTTCGCCGTCACCGTCATCACGTAGGTCCCTGGAACAGGCGAAGAGGAGTTACCAGAGCTACCTCACTGCAGAGCAGATCGTGGTCCCACTGGCCCGGGGTCGGGCATTTTGCTCAGAAATGCTATGGAATAGACATCTTACTTCAATCCAGGCAGGCAAGGCGAGGATTATGGAAATAGCAACACTGCTGAGATAGATGATCTGGAAGGATGCTGATTACACGTAACTGGTAGATAGAGAGAAGTCATGTGAGGGTATCAATGATTAACTTCTAATTCTTTCAGTGATTGTAAGTTCTAGGGCAGCATTTTTGGTCCTGCAATTTCACAGATTCTCACAGGAGATTTTTTTTCCCATCCAATCACTGCATTCACATGCATTCAGAAGAGGAATTTAATAGTGGAAAGCCCATCAGACTTCTCACCAGCTTCAGAAGGACACCATCAACTATGCCCAGCGCAGGAAGCAACTGCCTGCTGCTTCCAGTTCTTGGAGAAACATCCACCTTTCTTGTCCCTCCAGGACTAAAAAATCCATTTCTGCAGAGCAAATACAACAGCTGCTGCCCAGCAGGACAGAAAATCAATGATTTGGTATGTGTGGCCAGTGATGTATTGAATTGTTGGTTTGTTTCTTGCTAATCATCAGTGTCTTCATTTGCCTTGCAAAAAACAATCCCTACATTCTCGATACTGTCAGGAGTGCACTGATGCACTGACAGGCTCATTAGCACTGGAGTTTGGCAGCAGGGTGTTTTGCTAAAGTGGGAAATTATCATTATGAGCGTAGAAGATGTTACTTGATTGGATGAACTCCTGCAGCTGCATGGTCCTGTGACCCCCCCACAGCTTGTAGGGCCCAGCTTTACACTTGTTATATTGGTGGGAGGGAATGAATAGAAGGGCAGGCACACACTGCTCACACAAGGCAATCTGCAAGAGTGGATGAATACAATGATACGAGATCTGAGAGGAGGAGTGGGAGGCAAAGAGAGACAGCAAAACCTCGAGACATAAACCTCGTTTTGCGATCACCAAACCCAACAGCATCCATGAAAAGAGGGAAGGTGCCGCTGGAACACTGCGCGTTTGGGAAGTCTGAGCACACGGACCAACTGACGAGCCTGCTGCGCTGGAGAGATGCAAAGTGGTCCCAGCAAGAACCTGAGCTGACTCGAGATGGAGCCACATGTGGCCTTACAAAAGGACCTGAGTTTGTTCTGCTCTCTGGGTTAGATGTGAGCCATGGGGCAAAACCTGAGGACACGTAGCTGCATCAGCATCGTGCCGTGTCTCCTCTGGCACGCCCAGGTCCCCAGCCTGGTCACACTGGGAGCTGCCCCACTCCCAGTTCAGGAGGACCAGAGAGTTGGAGAGCTTCTATCTGTTTGCAAAGGACTCGAAAAATACCCCCTGCTCTAAATGGCTGCAGCATTTTGTACCTTAGCCAAGTCTCTTTAAGCCGCTCAGCACATAGGAAATCCCCCCAGTACCTTTCCCAACTGTGGGAAACCAGTGTTTCTCAGTACTAGCAAGAAGTTTTTTGCACTTGTGTGAAGTGCTTTGCTGATCTTCCATCTGCCTCAATCAGGCTCTTTTTGTTCTCGGTGGTGATACATATATTCCTGTGAGTTTTCTTAGTTCAATAAGAATTATAGATTAAAAAATGAATGAATGCGTAAAGCAAATCTTAATGATGAATACTTTCCTGTTTTTCTGCAATAATCCTGATTCACATTTGTGAAATGAAAACAAACTATTCAACAACTTTAACATTCTCACGATCAATAAACTTAAGAAGACGGAAGGAACACTGAATTGAAACAAGGCTGTGCAAGCAACAAATTTTCTCTATTTTCTCTACAAGCATTAGTTTTCTGCTCTTTTGCAAAACCACTTATCACGAGACAGCTGATACAAATAATGAAACCAACCCTTAGATAACTACAGGGAAAATGTAGAGGAGAAATTTAAATAGGAAATATGCTGAATGAGATGTTTGATTTGGAATTTATGTTATCTTAATGCATTCAATACTGAAAATACCTCTGAACAGAATGTCAAAACCTGGGGCTAATGAAAACAGAAGCGGAAGAGGAAAACAGAATCTATTTTAGGACACATGCAGTCTTAGGATGTATTCCAAAAAACAGGTGGTATTTCATGATGCACTTCTAGCTCAAAAAAAACAGCTCTGAAAGTCATTTAGACTTCCAGGTTCAGACAAGGGCACCCCACAATTGTGGTCCCTCCTCATGTGGGACGTCTCAGACTGTACTGTAGATTCCAAAACTACCCAGCACATGCATGAAATGGTGGGTTCCTAACTTGGCAGGGGAGCCTGACAGGCTGCAACTGTGGTGGGAGGGGGTGGGGGGACAGCAGCTGTTCCATGGATGGAGTGGATGGAAAGTCTCCTTCACTCTTTCTCTGACCCTTTTGCTTCTTTCCAGCGATGTAGCACTGGACTGAGCACATCTGCTCTGGACAAAAAGGACTATTTCAACAGCATTTGACCTGCATCTTCATAAAGAGAAACGGGGCTGGACAAATGTCTCTAAAGTCATGAACTGAGCACCAGGGAGCTGTATTTCAAGAGGCAATCTGCTCCCTTATCGCCTATCTTTAATTTCGATTATGAAACCCAACCACAGAGAAAATAAAGAGAGGAGCTTGGCATTAATTACTATCTTGTAACTTAATAAAATGCCCTCTGCAAAGGGCCCTGTGTGGCTGCAGCACGTGATGGAGCTGCAGCAGCCGCTTCCTTCCCGGCTCTCCCTGTCTGACCACAGTCTGCTGTAAACTGGCTGCAAACTGCTTCTCCCCCTCCACAGTCTGGACAGTGGCTGATATCTCCTCTCCCTTTCCTGTGTACACACTTCTCCCACCTGGCAGTGTTGACCGACAGCATCTCCTGCTCCCCATGCTGAGGGCACCATCCCTAGGGATGGCTCCTGAGGGATCAGCTGGTGTAACCTACACCACTGCCTATGTTCCACTCGGTTTGCTTTGCATTTAGCCTGTCTTTAAGCAAGATGTATCCTCCAGATACCTGTGTGCTGCAGTGAATGACACAAAAATAGATCTGTGCACAAGAGTATTCAACAGAGCGATGTGGATATACACAGATAAAGTGTCTGACATCCTCTGGGTGCTGTATAAACTCTTGCACTATACTCAGATGGCTGGTGATGATTTACCTGCAATAAAAGTAAATAATGTCATGCTTCTATGTCCTTTGCATGGAGATACATCTTCATGTACTTTATATTAAAATAAAGGCAATATATCCCTGTATCCAGCCCCTACTACTACATAAATTAGGCAAATATACAGTGGCAGAGAGCACAGCTCTAACACACTCGAGGATTGAAGCTGGTATTGTTTGGTTTTAAGTGACAAAGCACTGACTGCCCAATCTGGCCCACAGGATGGGTGTCTTTTGTGGAAATCAAAGTATGAACAACACCATATTTACAGCCCCATACTGTACCCAAACAGCAGCTAGGAGCAGTTACTACAGACCAGAAACAAAGAGAAAACTCCTCCAAGTCACACTCAAGACCCCCAGGCTGTACCTTGTCAATTTTGCATCAGATCCTGCTGGTGGTGATTAAGCTACAAGAGTAGGTTAAACAAATGTAACCAGGGCAAAAGAGACTTTATGCTTTCAGTGCCTGAGAAAAGCATCACCTTTATTTTTCTGCTCTTCAGGGCTTGGTCTCAAGCACACTGACAACATTAAATAAATGCATAAAGTGCCCAAACTCAGAAATTTGCCCCAGTCTGTGCAGTGTATCACAGGATGAATACCCAGTGCAGATATAACAGATATATATCTGATATAACTGCATTAAACTACACACCTGGGCTAACTCAGGTACGTAACCTGTTGAAAGAAAGCCATTTCTCATCAAATAAGGCACATGGTACGTTAAATAAAATACCAAACCTAGTACATCATGTCAATATTAAATCAAATTTGCTGCATGTTGAACAGCTCTTCTGAGGAGCAGATTGAATTACCATGCACAGCTAGTGATGACAAGATTACTGTGCATTAGCCTTCATTAACTAATGTGCAGAGTTCATATATCACCTGAGTTAAAATTAATGGATGGCATGACGAAGGAGATCTATCAATAAAAAGCAAGACCTCCAGAATCTGTAACTTCCCAATGCATTCCCTTTGATTTCCCAGAGACCATAACCTCCCAGATGTTATTTTGTCAAATGAGATGGTTTTGTTTCTAACCATGGATAAGACGAGAGAAATGCTTGAAAGAAACCCTTATGGAAAATATTCCCATTGGATTAATTAAAGTTTCTACAGGATAGGCAAAAAAAATGCCTTACAGAACCTGGGGGAAGGGAAGCAAAGTGAGATAATTTATACCTGTACATTTAGTTTTGTTTGTCAATTTTAAAATGAATTGCATCTCCTTGTAAGAGACTGCAAAGAGATTTTGCTAGATTCACTGTATCTCATTCCATCTGCACACGTTAAGGAAAAAGAAGAGCAAAACAAGAGAAATAGCTGCCCTGAGCATGTGTAAGCAGATAAGCACAGTCATAAACAAATGTCCCCCTGAAATCACTCTGGAATCTGAGAATCAACTCAGTTCTTTGTAGCTCAGACAATCCCAAAGCATGCTGAGGGCTGCTAATTCCCCTCACGTTGTCTGCAATCTCTGCTCTCCCATCTATGCAGCTTCACTTCTCCATAAAGATGGAGCTTTCACGAGTTTAAGGCACACAAACAATATTCTGGCACAGTCGTGCTCCGGAATCCTTTGTTACAATTGCTTTATAATTGCCATTTTTCTAAGCTGGTTTGATATCCATTAGTTAGATTTAATGCATGTTAAAATAAAGAGCTAATGGGCACTTACCAGGAAGCCAACTAAATATAAAAATAAAAACTCCTTTCACTTTGCCCTTTATCCCACATGTCACTGCAAAAACACATAATCCTTTCGGTCTTCTCCTTTGATATAAACAGAAAATGCTAAAACTTCACCCACTTTTTACTAATAATGCTGTTTCTCTATCCAGCTTTATCTTACAGTTTATGCTTTTAAATGGCTGGTAAATGGCTGCAGAATCATTAAAGGTTGGTTAACCTTCTCAGTCTAATTTTGACCTACAAGATACTTAATTTAATCATTCCCCCATAGAAAAGGACGGTATCATTATGTGCAGACATGTGGTGATAGCCATATTACATTAGATCTTCATTAACCCAAGTTAATAATGGCTTTGTACTAATGGAAACTTCCCCTTACTCCTCATTTTTTCCCCCCAAATTGGAAAGCTCAGTTAGTGAATCCTCTGCATCCAATGCTAGACAGAGAAAACAGTAAGAGTGGTGGAAAGATTAAATACTGAAGAACAGTGTAAAATTTACAACATTTCCTAAAACAAAAATTTTCCACTCAGAACAGTTTCCTGATACTGGTTTCCTTCCCCACAGGGGATGGGAATCCCAAGCCCCTACTCGTAACAGGCACACTCCATCTTTTAGGTGATTTCACTCACTGCAAGGAGGTCTCAGGGACAGAAAGACACACAAGATAAGCAGAGTCATCAAAACCAAGTTCCAATGACAAGTATGATGGGATCCTGAAAAAGTTCTCAGAGTACTCAGTTAGTTAGAAGTCACTAAATCTACTCATAGAGTTAGATGAAATGCTTTAGTCTTTTAACACTACAGAATTCAGAATGTTCTGTAGTGTTGAAAGACTAAAGCATTTCATCTAACAAACCTGCATCCTCAAGTAAAAAAAAAATTAGCTGTATTCAATGGGTGTTGTGAAACAATTTCACCCACTCACTGTTAAGGGCTTCAAATGAAACTGGGTAGCTGACCCAGCAATGGTGCTGAGTGGAGTCACAGAGGTGAACAGGAACATGGATGAGACATCAAGATAACACAAGTGAGTGCAAGTACTGCAGGTGTAATAAATTGCAAATATACTTAAATTAAACTGCATCCCACATGCTCTGGATAAAAAAAACGAAGTAGAAGCAGCACTCTCCTTCCGAATGATATTCTTTCCGCCGTAACTGATAGCTACTGTCATTCTCCTTCACCATAATTTTTGTAATCATTGGCAAATTTTGACCTTTCAAGCAGCTAACCTAATTCATAACGGATGCCACTTCCTAATTAGCAGAGACATTGGATTCTCAGCTTCAGACAGGGCAAGAGCCAACCTAATGAGAATAAAGAGAGCGAGCGGGTCTGGAGAGACAACAGAGAGAGCTGAAGAGGCTGCTGTCACCCAGAGCGGAAATAAGACCTCCTTATTGTTAAAAATGGAATAAATACCTCCGGAGAGCCAAGGAGCAGATGCATTGACTGCAGCACACACATGGCCCTTGCCAAATTTTAAGATCACTCCCCTCCAGCAGCCTGCAGCCCACTGAGACCCCTTTACCCCAGAGAAATCCCACAGTCAAACATCGGGATGGGCAAAGGCACATGCAGCCTCTGAGCAAACGGTTCTGGCTGCATAAATTCATGAGGTTCAGCTTTGCTGAGTTCTTGCACATGCACCCTCTCGATTTCCAGGGCTGATTTAAAGAAGGGGGAAAGCATGACTGCTTAGGACAAGGTATCCTGAACATCCCCA
The DNA here is from genome assembly GCA_013390105.1 of Tichodroma muraria. Classification (NCBI taxonomy): domain Eukaryota; kingdom Metazoa; phylum Chordata; class Aves; order Passeriformes; family Sittidae; genus Tichodroma; species Tichodroma muraria. The sequence continues at coordinate 35,963 of WAAG01057629.1, read as the reverse complement.
CTGAACTGTGCTGAACAGCACAGCCAGGTTTCATGCTGCACTGCAGGCATGTGTGAATCCTGGAATCATGCAGCCCCAGCTGACACTGAACACATCCTCCACAAGGCTTCAATCCAACCCCTGAATTTTGACATTAGAATACAATACAATATAAAGTGGTGTAATATAATATAAACATTATAATATATATCATACAATGCTATTTGTAACTGCTGGTTAAAAGGAGGCAGAGTATAGGCTATAACAGTATTCAGTTGTAACTCCGTCCTACATTAGTGTCAGACCATGATTTCCACATTTTTTCCTTTACATCAACTTGGCTCTTTTTTTTTTTTTGGAGGGAAAACCCATCAGTCTTGGGATTTGCATTTTTTTCTCACTTACAGTCCTGTAATTCACTTCCTTGCTCTTGGGACTGGATGCTTCTGAAAAGGAAATTAAGAGCACAGATTTGCACAGATTTCATAACCACTCACCTCGAAAGAAAATGGATAGCACTACTACCACATGAGTCTGCAGAAAAACAATTTCTTAGCTTAAAATTGTGCCTGGCTGAGCAAAGAACTTGGAAAAGAATAGTGTGCATCTTAAGTCTGTGTGTAATGTGTGAGAGAATAGAATCAGGCTGGACAAAGCCATTTTTAATTGCATATAAAGTGCAAGGACAAGAGCAGCACCTGCCTAGGGTGCAGAAGATGGCACTGCCATAGATGAATATATTCAAGTTAAGGATGGATCCAGAAGTAATGCACCCAACCTGTGAATAGCTCTGGGATGAATGGAAGAATCCATTGAGTCCTACTCTGACCCTCTGGAATATTTTACCTGTGCATGATCTCTCTGAAACATTCAGTATTTGCATTATTTTTAGTTTCTAGTGCTGCAAACCAGAACATGTGGCAGCCCCATCCATGAAGCTGTTCAGGTGCTCTCTTGAACTGGAACCTTCCTAAACAAAGAGTTCTAAAATTAACTTACCTCCAAGCTGGAAAAAACATATTGACTGTTTTGACTATGAGCAGCACTACAGCATTTCTGGAATGGGCTGCAGTGGCAAGAAGAGGAATTCACTCTGTGTCCTATTAATGTTTTAAACTGAAGAATCTTCTCTTCAGATCTCAGGCTGTGCCACCCAGCTACACCTGCTCTGTCCCTTCACTGAACAACCAGGCACACCAGGCAAGTCCTCATGAATTGCACTGTCAGGTGGGAGAAGAGGAACAAGCCACAACTGCAGAATCCAAATTCTCCCTATGAATATATATATGAATGCAACTATATGCCTTAAAAGATTAATTTCACAAGCCTTAAATTGCAGTTTAATTTGAAAACTAATTCAGCCTCATAATTGGCTTTCTGTTCAAATCACTGAGGCTAAAGATTTAAATTCTTAATATTCAGATGACTTTAGAGTTTCTGGCCCCATCTGTGCATTAGTCCATGGTGTTAATCTCTGAGGGAATCTCTGCTGGCATAGAAATAAAATAAACAAACTGGGACACCAGTAGAATAATCGGCTTTAAAAATCCTTGCTTTTTTTATATACTGCTTATTTTTCATGAGATTTCTTTAACTCAATTTACTACATATAGATTTGGCTCCCAGCTATTTCATTTTTCACGTGGCATGTTATCAACAATTATTCTATCAGAGTTCCATGGACTCAGGAGGAGATGGAGAAATTTCAAATTACAATATTTCTCATGTAAGAAATACTAATATTCCATTATTTTGGAGGACTCTCTATACTCAGCACTCTTTCACACCACCCCCAAGAAGGATGGTAGGAGTAAACCATCCTACAGAACTCCAGGAGAATGAAAGGGCTGGACAGAGTTTAAAAGAAGTCACTTGGACTTGTGCTATTGACTTGAAAGGGACCAAGATATATCCAGAGAGTTAGTGAAGCAGAAAGGATGAATGGGAATGGAAAAGGCCAGTCTGACAGGAACAAATTGTTTTGGAGAGATGAGTTAATTTTTGACAATCTTTCTGTTAAAACAAAATAGATACAACCCAGAGCAAAGCACGCAAGTCGGTGCAGAGCATTTCACATTGACCTTTTCAGAACTGAACGTTTCAGTTAAGTAAGACATCCACATCCTTCTACGAGCAAGGTTTGCAGTGGTTGTAGCAAAATTAAGCTTCTGCAGAGGTGGAAATAATCCTTCTCCATTACACTATTGTTTTGTGATTGAATTCCCTTTCTTCTTCCATATTTAAGCATTTTCATGCCATCTTATTGAGTCTTTTTTTTTTGTTTTTTGAAACTGTAAGAGTTTCTCCTGAAAGAGCCCTCCCCATGGACACTGCTGGGATCCTGCACACCCAGCAGTAAAAGTTCAGGGGCTGTGCTTAGGTCAGGCAGCGGCTGGTGCTGTACAGAAGGGAAAATCCCACTGGCAAGCCCCAGTTCCTTCCTGCTGTAAGGAGCTGGTGTGATGCAGCTCGGAGATGTGGGCATGGAAAAGGCAGCAGAATCCTTGCAGGGCAGCCGAGCTCTGCACCCATCCCGCTTTGTCGGCGCTTGAAAGGCGACGCGCAGCTCCGGGAGAGCTCTGCTGATTAAGGCTGCCAGAGGGAGCGGGGGGATTTCAGCTCCAGCTTGCAGCTGCATTTTTAAAACTTGGCTGTGTTCTTCACACAGAGGCAAAGTTCAAAGAGGCAGAACATTATTCAACATGAGTAAAACACGGCCTTTTAAGATACACTTTCAAACAGTGGCGCGTTAAATCAAAACAACTCGTGGAGGGGGAGGGAGAGGAAGAAAGATGGTCCTGTGGAAAAGGAAATCCTGCATCACTACTCCTGTTCTGCATTTTTGGAAGGGCCTGCTTTTATACATTTAAATTGCCCAGCTACTTGACCTGAGGCTAGATAAGCTACAAATGCATTAAACTGTTTTTCCAGAGACTATCAGAAAAGGAAAGAGATGCAATTCAGTTTAAGAGCCAGCACATCTGAGGATGTCCAGGGGCCAGTTCTCACTACAGAGAACTTCACCAAGAGTTGAGCTCCTCATTTCAAGAACACTGTGCTACGGTTCAAGACACTATTACAATTATTATAATCTTCACCAGCAACAACAACCTATTATAATTAATAATACTTGATGATTTCTTTTCTGTTCCTGCCAAGGACTGCTTCAAGGTGACTCGCAGAGAGCACGCTCCTTGGGAACCCAAGGCTGAGTGCTCTGCAGGCTGGGAAGCCCCTTCACTTAAACCCCATCAGACTGTCTAATGAGTCTCTTCATGTTGCTGCCAATTCTTCCAGCTCTTGGATAATTCTGCATATTTTATTCCAGGCTAAGGCAAACTTGCTTCTGTGGGAGGCTGAGTGCCCAGCAGCGTCACACCGTGCCGCTGGCTGGAGCACGCCTCCTTCTGCATTCCCGTTTCCTCGGTCCACTTCACCCCCTTTTGGCTTGTTCACCGTTGAGTCAGTAGGTCACATCTTACTTGGCCACCCTGCATGCCCTGCCCTGGCCTGGCACACACTGCAGCTCCCTGCCAGGCTCAGGGATGAGGCCCCACGCTCTGTTCCAGGTCAGCACATCCCGTCCCCAAGCGGGGACCAGGCTGCGCTCGGCGGTGCAGGATCCTGAGCAGGCACGGCCCTGCCTGCTGTGCACACACAGCCCTGCCTCTGCTCCAGCCCGGGCCCCTGAGTGCTGGCACAGCACCACAGGGCCCTTTCCTGCTCACTGGAACGGGATCTGCGCTATTGATCCTGCTGAAGCCTGACCGGGGCTTTCCCCGCAGCTCAAGGTCACTGCGCCCTGCTCAGCCTCTGCTCAACAGCACATTTTTGATGGTCTTGCTCTGCAAAATTTCCATGGGTAGAGCTTGAGCTCCATATGTCCTTTTTATCTGATTTTTTTTTTTTTTTTAATTATTTAATCTGGGCAAAATTCCGACTTCCAATTCAAACAATTCCAATTCAAACAGCCACTGGCTGCTCATGCTAGCTGCCCTCAGAGTCAGCATTTATTTGGGATACTCTAATACCTTTCTCATCAGAGGTGGGCAAAATTATTAGGAACATTACAGATACTGTCGTAATCAAGTAATCCTGCATTTTTAATCATAGCCATTATAAATGGGCATATGGAAGATGTGAGAAATAACAATTGCACAGGATATCCAGGGAAGCATTTTCAGTCCTCAGGCATAATTCAGCAGCACTGAGCAGAGGAAAATGAATGCTGAACTCCTGTAACATAGAACAAGGTTTGCTTGAAGCATGGATATTCACACATATGCAGATATATTCTTATAGATGCACATACATATCTAACTTACTGTTGTATCAGTACTGAACAAATTTTGCTGTTACCTCAAAGAATATGCAGTGTCTTTCATTCCTCAACCGCTGCCAGAAATAATCATGAATTCTGGCCATGTATTTCTTCTCTTGCAATGGCTGGTGTGGTACCTCCTTAGTTGTTAGGATATTCTGAAGCATCTTGAACTAATCAAAAGTTTCTAAATATTTGCAAGATATACCCTCAGCTAAACACATTGTCTACACTTGTCTCTGCACAGAAGAGGGACACAAAATTTTGAGGCAAAGGAGGAGCATGCAGATATTCCCTTTAGCTCCATGACCTCTCTATCACTTTCTCAAAGGCACAAGATCATGTTTCTTGCCAAGCACACGGAATGAGGGCCTCTGATACCCAAATTCCTAGGAGGCTCTACAAAAGCAAGAAAGAGAAATTCAATACTAATATAAACCTTTAAAAGAATACTGATTAAACGGGAGAGGAAAAAACCTCCGACAAATACATCAAAGACAAATGTAATTGCTTTTGAATAAAACCAGATTGCTTTCTACCTTTCTGCCTTAAAGGCAAGCACTCCAGCCTGGGAGAGAGAATACCAAAAAACATTGCTAGAAGCAGAGGCACAAGTATTTTGTAGGCAAAATTATCCTGTTCTATTTAATAGCTCAAAGGCTTATCTGGATTTCAGACAAGAAGAGGATGCAATTTACTGCTTCTTTGACAGATGAAGAGAGCTAGTTAAAACATTAGGGAACACTTTGAATATTGATCTGTCCTCGAATAAGATGTAAGAAATTTGATTTGCTATGGAAATGTTGTATCAATCTTCAAACCTTTATATACCCCAAAGTGGCCTTCACATGAAAGCTTGAAAAATTTTCTGGGAAGATGTCATCAGAGCTGTCAGCTCAGGGACTTCTCACGTTCCCTCCTCCAAGCAGGGCCAGGATCAGGACTTTGAAGCTGGGACATGACCACCCAAAGGAATCAGAAAGGGAGCTGTACCTATTCTTTGCTCAGAAATAATGTCACGTTCTGTCCCCACCACGTGTCCCCCACAGCTGCCCATCCCTCACAGTGCTGGAAGACAATCAATCACGACTGTGAATCACCTTGTTAAAAACAGTGCCCACCGGAGATTTCCCTGTCACACCTCCGGCAGCCCAGCCGAGGTGATAAATGTTTGCTGACACAAACCAAAGTCACGGGGTATTTAACCCCTCAGCTGGCAAACAACCAAGGAGAGAATCTAGGAAAAAACTCCCTCTGATTTCAGGAGACTTCCAATTGTACTGGCAACACAGAACAATTTATGTTCAAAGAATGGAGACATTCATTTTAGTTACACTCAACAATGAGCTAAACCAACCCTGCTCCCATATTGGAAACTGCGGGGTTACACCACACTTAAATAACAAATCAACAATAGAGCTGGAAATGGAACATTAAAGACCTTTACAGCTCTGTTTTTTCCAAGCATATGAATGTGCTCATGTAAAAACCATCACTTTTCCCCGTATAGCTTACAACCTCACTGATTTTCCACCCATAAATTTCCTGAAATTCAACTTCAGTTTTTTCCCCATTTTACCCTCTGTTAGAAAAGTCTGTGGGGACAGAGGATGAGCCTGCAATTTCAATGCAAATATTCCCACTTTTGCAGGTTTGCATCAGGTCCCAAGTAAGAAAGCATTTTCTTGAGACAGAGCCTTCTTTGTAGTCTGACTGGATGCCAGATATTGAGTTGGCAAATGACTGAATTAAGTATCAAGGAGGAGGATATTGAGCATTTGAGACACAGGGTCAGTGAAAGGCCACTGCCAGGCTGGCTCTGTAATCAGAGTAACAGCCCTGTTTGTGTGCAATGAGTGTATGAGAATGGTGCTACAGAGCATTACTCTACAAAACTGCTGCTTTTACAAATTCCACAGCCAGGAAGGGACCACCAGGATCCAGGTTCCCTCCATCCCAAGTCTGCACTTTCCCTTCATCCAGAAAGAGACACCAGATTGTTCTCACCCCCATCAGTTCCTCCAAGAGCCAACTTCTTCCTCATCCCGTGTTCCCAGCAGAGCCCAAGCCACCACACCAGATGAAAGGCTGAAAATCTGTGAACCTTTGAGACATTTTTTTCCAACTGTACCTGGTTTAGAGCCTTCATCAACAGATCCATTATAGACTTGGTTGATGAACTCCGGCCTGTTGTCATTCATATCAATCACATAGATGTAAAGGTCAATAGGATTCTCCACCTTGTTTCCATTCATATCCACTGCATGAGCCCGGAGCTGGGAATGAGCACAATGAAAGCACAGTATCAGCAACTGGATCTGTTGCAGAATGAGACTGTTTTGCAAGGATTGACTTTACATCATAAATACTTTCTCAGAATTGAATGGAGCCAGTATCTAATTCCAGCAGAAAGCACTGACATGGTTTCCATCTACACTCGAGTCACAGACAATTTTTCAGAGCTTAATATAATATTGAAATAACATTCTAAAACAGTGATTGTCAGTGGAAACATTTCAACTCTGGTGTAGTGACGCTATCCTATCCCCTTCACAGCTCACAGACCACTCTATGTTAATTTTTAAGACATATTGAACCTTGTCTGACAATCTGAAAAGCAAATTTTGCTTAGGTCCAAATAAAGTGAGGAAATGATTTTGAGTGAGAAGTTTCTTATGGGAACCTGCAGCATTTCACACCCATATTACTAGGGATTAGTAAGTGAAGAGATTTCAGGATGATCTTAGTAATGTTTATTCTTTGTTTAATCATGGTCTCCAGGAACAGCAACAGCTACCGACCCCATTGCTCTGCACACCAGAAGACATTTAAAAAGTCCCTTTCCTTCAAATAATGGGAGTCCCCATGGCACTAAGAATGCAATTTCCTCAGGCTTGAATAAAATACCCAGTGCTGAGGCATTTCAATAACCAGAGCCACAGTGTTAAGCCCTCAGTTAAACTGGAACTGCAGCTTTATCTTATTAGCAATAACCATCAGTAATAATGCCCAGAAACAAGAGCATCTGTTTTCTGAACAAAAGAGACAGATACAGCATGTCAAAATGAGTAATTAATAAAACAAAGCAATCACAATAGTCTGGAACAATCAGTAACCAGGTGAAAAAAATGGATAGCTTTCTCATTAAAGGGAACAGATGGCTATTCTAAGTGGTGTGTGGCTGATCGCTGCCGACGCCGGCTCCGGGAGAATTCCAACAGCGAGGGAAGAGCTGCACGGCCCCCGGCCCGGCTGGCAGTGGGCAGGCACTGCCTGCCTGTGAGTGCTGCAGATTTTGGCCACCACCCCTCTTCATTTCAGCCCCTGTGAGCACCGCTGAACCTCCACCCTGCCTCGAGAACCGGGGACAGCACTCGGGACGGCCGCGTGACATCCCACAGGGCTGGTGGGCTGAGGAACCAAGGCTTCAGAGGACGTCAGCTTCACAGAGTCACAGAATCACACAATGGGCTGGCTGCAAAAGACCTTGAAGCTCATCTAGTTCCAACCCTCTGTCACAGGCAGGGGACTTTCCTCTGCACCAGGCTGCTCCAAGCTCCATCCAGCCTGTGCTTGAACACTTGCAGGGATGGGGAAGCCACAGCTTCTCTGGGCAACCTGTTTGTGCCAGAGCTGGCTGGGAGAGTGGGCTGAAGGACAGGGGACACACCAGCTCATGCCATCTAGCAGGATGGAGGCCCCTGGTCCCTCCCAGCAGTTCCCTACACCATCAGGCTGCTGCTGGGAGTCGGAGCTGGCATCACAGGGAGGTCTCCAGCTCCTCTGATGCATGACAAATAAATGTGCTAATTGCATTAGCCCTGGTTCCTGTCTTTCACTCTCACTGTGCTGGTGATTGATGCAACTTTCCCCTTCATGTATGGTGCTCAGAAGTCCAGAGCTTAACAAAAGGAACTGCGCACCATTAGGACGGGCTGGATTAACGTTTAATCAAGCAAAGAGAACAAACTGCCACGTGAAATGAGCTGGGAGAAAAACACTTTTTTTTTTTAAAAAAAAAGGAAATTAAGCAGCATGTTTTCTTTAAAGCCTGAAGAAGTCCAGCTTTGCTTTCGATACAGGGTGAACTGTTTGTGTTGCATGACTTGCAATGCTCTTCATATCTGCATTTCTTTCCTTCATAGGAACTGCTTTGGCTCCCACCTGTTGAGTTATCCTTCATCATGTCAGATGTAGCAATTCAATAACTTTACAGTCAGAGGTCAGACTGTCTTTGAAAAAAGGTAATTCAGAGCTAAAATTAAAGTTATTATCTTCAAACTGAGGCAGCACTGGGCTCTCTCTTACAGCATTTCCAGCAGCGGAAATGGTTCCATTCAGAGATAAAGCAGAGAGCAAAGCTGGTATCTCCCCCCTCAGATCTGACTCTCCCCCTGCAAATTTTTAATTACATTTGATAGCTTTTGTTTGAAATCTCCAGGAGTAAGGGATTTCTCAGCAATGCACATCTATCTGCTTGTTGCACTCACTGAGCACATGTACCCATCAGCGTGTTACTGCCTGCACTCAAGGCAAAAAAAATTCAATAAGCAAGACTGCAGGAATCTTATCAAATCTGTGGTGACATGCTCAAGTGTCCAGAGCCCAGCACCAGCACTGGACTAAGCTATGGGAGGCAGGGCAGTGCTGGGCACACTGGCACGGTCACTGGTGTCCTGACTCAGCATCTGCAGTGCCAGGAAGATGGCATCCTCTCTCCTGCTCCTTTTTTTGGCTTGGCTTCAGTGAACATTTCTACTTCTTTCCTTCTGTGCTTGTTTGCATTCATTTTCTCTGCCTGTACTCTCTGAACAACTCTCATGTGCCAATGCCTCCACATCTCCCACATCATGTTGCTTCTCTGTGGTCAGTGCCAGGCATGGCAGAGGGAGAAGGGAGTCCTGAGCCAGAGGGTTGAATTTCAACTCAATCGGAGCTCTTCCTGCTAAAAACCATTCCCTGTTAAGAGACAATTCCTCATTAGAGACCATCCTCAGCAGAGAAAGCCAAGGGAGGAGGGACTCCAGGGGGTCAATCTGTCTGCTGGGAAACTGGCTGGATCTCCAAGGCAGATCTAGATTACATTTCCCTTCCTTAATTCGTCTTCTCCCTTGTTCTCTTGTCCTACCTCTGGTATTCATGAGGCATCCTCAAGCTGGACAACCACGTTGTCCTGGAGCCATTCTTCAATGGCTGAGATGGGCTCATTTCTGTGAGGCACATTTGGAGCCCACATGGTGCTCCGTGGCCACCTGTGACCAAGCCACCTCTACCACCTCTGTTTTGGTGTTAAAGTGAGGGAGGGGTTGAAAAGCAGATGCATGGGAGTGTTTGTAGCACTGGGCAAGGCACAAAAGGTGATGGTTGAGCTCCATCAGACACACACATCATTTTGAGCTGGAAAACACACCAGTGGAAGGTCAGTGAGCATCACCTGGGCCACAGGACACACGCCAGACATGGGGCATGCACAAGTATTCAAATGGGAGCTGGTGGGTGGCTGAAGAGACAGTTAAGAAACATTTCTAAAGTTAGTTTGAAATATTTACATTGTCCCCAAGAGGGAGAACATGACAGGAGTGAAGAAGGAATAAAAACAAATGAAACACCTTGCAAAGGAGTCTGAAAAATTAATACACGTAGCCAACTAATCTCTAGCTGATGCATCACTCAGCTGTACCAGCCAAGGAGCTGGCTCGATATTCTTTAACAAATATTGTTTAAAAGTGTGACAATTATTGCTATCATATTCAGCAGCAGCTACCGCAGGTCTCTGAGGTTTTCCTACTGACAGTTTCCAGTGTAAATGTAGCTGTTGGCATACAAATGATTTGGTATCATGATTATTGATTACACTGGAGGCTGGTGGTATCTGAAGGTAGTTAGTCAAAGTCAACACAGTGAATTGTGTTAAATATGAATATTACTTAGGCACTAATACTACTAATACAAATATACATTATCAATCAGTGACAGAGCCTTTAAGCAATAAGCATACAATGTCATGCCTAATTTGTGTGCTCTTAATTGTGATTAAAAGTTCAATTTGGAGCATTGTGACACAAATGGCTGGCATTATTCAACATGGTTCAAAATACTGGAACTAGCTCTTGTATCCCTTAATTCGTAGTAAAATTGTTTTGTTCCTTTGCATATAAAACAACTCTTTGTCAGTCTATAACCCACCTGTTCTGCTCCAGCCATTTCTGAGGGAGTATTTCATCAGCCTGATGCTGACAGTGCACACGTGTCTGGAACTGGATTAGGACTTGCTTCAAAGTTTCCCTATAATGCATATTACTTGAGTATCATAAGCAATGATTACTTACTGACATGTTTATGCTGATGTCTTTTGAAAACAGAGCTTGAAAAACGTCTTGGAAAACTAAGCTACCAATTTTCTATCCCTTGTACTTGCCAGGCCTAACTGAAGCTTAATATGAAACTGGTGTCTGGATCAGAAAAGACATTCAGAGCCACTAATTCTGTCAGCAGCACAAACGGGACTTGGGGAGTGCAGCTAAATAAGGCCAAGAGAAATCATGCATGCTAAATACCACTACCTGCTGAAACCTACTTGGCATGCAGTGGACATTTTAGGGGCTGACTGCAAGGGGAGATGCAGCATACACCTGCCACAGCGAGGCAGCAAAGAAATGTGGGGAATGTGCCCCGTGGCTGTGTGTCCCATGGCTGTGTGCCCCATGGCTGTGTGTCCCATATCTGTGTGTTCCAAGGCTGTGTGTCCCAAGGCTGTGTGTCCCATGGCTGTGTGCCCCATGGCTGTGTGTCCCAAGGCTGTGTGTCCCATGGCTGTGTGCCCCATGGCTGTGTGTCCCATATCTGTGTGTTCCAAGGCTGTGTGTCCCAAGGCTGTGTGTCCCATGGCTGTGTGCCCCATGGCTGTGTGTCCCATGGATGTGTGTCCCATGGCTGTGTGTCCCATGGCTGTGTGTCCTGGATGTGTGTCCCATAGCTGTGTGTCCCAAGGCTGTGTGTGCCATGGCCGTGTGTCCCATGGATGTGTGTCCCAAGGCTGTGTGTCCCATGGCTGTGTGTCCCAAGGCTGTGTCCCAAGGCTGTGTGTCCCACGGATGTGTGTCCCAAGGCTGTGTGTCCCATGGCACTATTGATGCCAGGGTGGCTCCCAGGGCATCACTCAATGCCACCTGTGCAGTTCCACACCACAATGTGGGGCTGGTTAAGTGGCTGCAGAGCCTGTTTCACTTTTCTTTTCACTTTTCTCTGCTTGCATTTTCAGCTGATTCCGTGTCTGGGATGTCTGCGAGGTCCCTGGAGAGTTTGTGCTCTGGTTTGGAGTGCAGACAAAAACAGATGAGGCCAAAATACAGCTGAACTTGCAATCACTGGAGTGCCAGCACACACAGCACCTGGGCAGGGGCTGTGAGTCCCAGAGGCACATACATCTCTGCATACCTCAAGCTCGGAATGATCCTCCCTAAAAGTTCAAGAATGATCACAAAAACAGGGGAAGTTCTGCTGCAGAACTCCTGATCTAATTAGAAAAAAATCCCTTTCACCTTAGGGAACGAGGCAGGCTTCATCAGACAAATGGCTTGCTGAATGCAGGGAGTGTTAAAACAGTAGTATTTTAAAAATGGTAGTCCTGAAGCAATACAGATAATTATGCATAAGAAAATATGTGTTGAAAATGTGGGAGTTAATGAAACAGAACTCTTGATATGTAGCCTCACAAACACTTGCAAATTATTGTTCTTTCTTTTATAATTAGTTTTTAGATTACCTGGGAACAAAAGCAGCAAGGACAACACTCGAGAGTGACAGAGATGCTGAAAAGACTTGGTTCTGTTTGGGGCTGCAGAAAACCTGAAGCTGTGTAAATGCACCCACCTTCAGCTGGAGCACAAGGCTGCATCAGACACAGCCCATGTCCTGCTGGGTCAGAGGGACCCGTGGTGCCTTGCAGCTCCACTGACATTCTCCACCCCAGCTGAAGAGCAAAGCTACTAATTCAAGCTAAAGGAAACTACAGCAGATGTGAAAACAAGTTCAAAGGTGGCCAAGCTCTCCAGTTCCCATCCAAGCCTACACCTCAGTTGCTGCTCTTCCACCACTCAGTTCAAACCTGGCTCCGTGCTGCCTTTCCTATCAATTAGAGACTGGTCTCTATGAAGTGGCATAAATTCATTGACTTCTTCAAACCCTCCACTAGCCAAGACTTTGGGCTTTATCTTCTTTCTGGAAACTGGCAAAATTTTTTCTGGTTTCCAGCACTGTTCATTCCTACTGTAAGTTTCTGCTCCAGTGTTTGGGTTATTGCTTTCTGCATGTTGTATTTATAAAGGCTTTGTAAAGGGTCAGTAAATGAACAACTGATGGTTCAAGAAATCATCAATCCATTGCTACTGAGGCTGAAGGATCTAAAGGTCATTTACAGCCACCACTTAAAATGTTCTTCATCACCTTCTACTGTTCCCCTAACAAAGATTTTTCTATCATTCAGTATTCTTGTCTGTAAGATCTTGTAACATACTTATCAGTTATTCTCTCTATAAAATGCATCTTCCTCTAACTTTCAGAGTATGAATATGCTTCTTTACATAGGGATGCCACTAGTTCAAGGTTTCTGTGAGGAACAGAAAAGGCTGGAAATCCTGTGGTATCTACAAGGCAGACTCATCCCATCACCTTTGACAAGGAAAGAATTCAGTTTACTGAATTCACTGTGACTGGTAGGTTCAGTTCATTTTTAAGGGGCACAGAGTTTGTTATGATGGAGGACAAAATCTGTTTCATCTCATGTTTTTGACTGCGAGTGTCTGATCGCAGACATCACAGCGGCTCCATCAAAAATCTTAACTTTTTTATTATTGACTAGACTGCTAAAATAACCTGGCACTGCTGAAACAATATCAACAACGCTGAGATGACACACGGTTTATCTCAATATTTCTTCTCCAAAACAACCTCTCTTCATATTTTCCTAGGCACAACAAACAAAATAATTGTTCTTGCTCACAGAGGATAAAATATTTTTTTTCCAGATCTCCTTTTACCCAGGGGAAATCTCTTTTTCCACCCAACTAAAGAGGTAATCTATTTTCTTTATCCTTCCACCCCAGCCCAGAAGCTGTGTCAACATGGTTAACTGGATACCTGATAAAGCTGACAGGATGTGCATCTCCGACGGCGCAGTTCGGGATGCGGTGTCACTGGAAGTGACCCGTGCGCTCTGCTGACATTACAGCATCCCTGGGAAGGGTTATTACCATGCCAGGAGATAGGGCTAGGGCTGATAGCAATCCATGAAACAACCTTTCACAACCACTCCAGGAGACAACTAGAGCACAGATGCAGAAAATGTTTGAAATTTTGCAGGGCTATCATGCAAGGGGCAACCTATTCTTTTAGCAATTTGTGGGACTGGATTTGCTGTGCAATTACACTGTGCAGTAGAGGAGCTGGGATTTATATCAAAACATAGCAACCAATTACACTGTGAGCTTTCTGCAGGTAGAGCATTTTATGAACTAGGATAGCATGAGGCACCATCACTTTTGAGTGTAATTAATCTTAATTAATTCCCTGATATTTAATGTTAGCCTATCTGTGTATTTAAAAACCTATCTGACACGCCCCCGTCATACTGCCTGAACATCTCCTGGTGAATTAAAATGAAAAATGACTATAGCAATTATTGCATGTTTAGATGCAGTAATGATTCTTAAATTAGTAATTTCCCAAGACATGCTAATGTAGTGACTGGCTTCTCATGGTTTTGGGTGGTTCAGTCTACACATAAATTTGCATGGATTTAACAAGCTGTGTGAAGTTGCACCATTTTAAACAAATGACTCTGACTTTGTGTCTGAAAAAGACATCAGTGTATCTCCACTTTCATATAATCACAGAATTGTTTAGGTTGGAAAATCCCTCTCAGATCAAGCCCAACTGTTCCCCCAGCACTGCCAAGCCCATCACTCAATGTGTCACCCATGTCCCCAAGTGCCACATCTACATGGCTTTTAAATCTCTCCAGGGATGGTAACATCACCACTGCCCTGGGAAGCTTGTGCCAGGGCTGGACAACTCTTCTGCTGAGGAAATTTTTTCTGATATCCAACCTAAACCTCTCCTGGCACAACTTGAGGCTGTCTCTTGTTCTGCCACTTGTTACCTGGGAGGAGACCAACCCCCATGTGGCTACAACCTCCATCCAGGTTGTCACAGAGTGATGAGGTCTCCCCTGAGCCTCCTTCTCTCCAGGCTGAGCCCCCCCAGCTCCTTCAGCTGCTCCTCATCAAACTCCCTCTCTCTCTTCCTTCCCCAGCTCCACAGCCCTTCCCTGGACATGCTCGATGTTCTTGTGGTGAGGGAAACTGACCCCAAATTGGAGGAGTGGCCTCACCAGTGCCCAGCCCAGGGGGACAATCACTGCCCTGGTCCTGCTGGCCACACTACAGCTGATACAGGCCAGGTGCCATTGGCCTTCCTGGCCACACGCTGGCTCACGCTCAGCTGCCACCAACCAGCGCTTTGCATTGGTTTGGCTGGTTTAGCGTGCCCCTCCTTGAACCCAGCAGCTCTGCTTTGAGCTTGTGAGCCCAGCTGAAAGTCAGGATGTTTGATGCTCACGTGGTAGGAAGCTCTCTCCTCCCTGTCCATCGGGCGTGTCACGTACATCCTGCCAGACACAGGGTCGATGTTGAAGACCTCCATGGGCGGCTGGTCGGCTCCCACTCCAGTGATGCTGTATCTGATATGGATCTCTTTGTCCTTATCGGAACGGATCTGGAGGAAACAACAGAGACAAGAATCCGTAAGTTCTGGACAAAAGCCGTATGGATGTTTAAGGAGCTTTAAAGATCCGAGCCTGAAGGCTGCAGAGATGTAATACTACCGTCAGTCCTGACAAGGGAGCTGAATGCCAAGGATTTGGCGAAAAGCCCTGAAAAGTATATTCCACATAGTTTCAGCTATTTTCCTCCTCTTTAATTCATGAGAAATCATTGAAATGATGACTTTTCAACTGAGATGTGGAAGAGCCTAAGATGCGCAGACCCCACTGTTTACATATTACTGAAACCCCGGTCTCCTTAAAAGTGTCCAAATTTTTCAGCCATACCCAGAGTCTCTCGGCCATTAATCATTTCTGAAAACGCTGTCTGCAAGCTCCCCCATCCTATTCTCAGTCTGGTTACTATGCTCACAAATACTCCCATGAAATTCAAAGAACAGGGCTGTTTGCTCCTCTTTGTCCAACCCTGCTGGCTTGACAAGGCCAGGCTTGGAATGCCCAGTGGGATGTTACCATTTCATGTGATTATTTGTTGAGGAAAAGCATGTTTTGGACACTGCTTCTTAAAGCCCTTCCCTCCTGCACCTTGAGAACAACACTGCAAACCAAGTACAGCACAGTGAGTTCCATGAACCTTGGATACAGAGCTGAGGAAAAAAAGAAGGGAGGTTAATATGTTGTCCTAGCAACCCTGACTATCTCTTTAAACACAAATTTAATTTTCTGATCAAATGCTGAAAGAAGTTCTTGCAACAGCATGACTATTCCCGAAAGAAAGTGCAAGGTACAAATAAATTACCACCCCCTGCACCATCACAAAGTGTCTTGGCACTGTAAAAAGCGATGTGCATAAATTTTTCCCTAGCAGGTCTATGAATACAACGAAGTAGTGGGAAGATAATAGAGCCCTCGTAGCTGAGTGCACGTTGGCACCTCTGCTATGGCAGCTGCACCCTTGGAGGAGCCTGGGTGAACTCAGTGGGATCCTGTGTCCCCCAAAAAGCCTCGATTTGGGGAGAGAAGGTCATTTCCCAAGGGAAGAGGAGGCTTTGCTTGTCAGGCAAAGGAATTGAGATGGGGCTGTGGGCTGTTCCACACTCCCCCCATACGTGACCTGCTGCTATTCCTTCCTCTCCTGACACAGGAGGCTGACAAGACGCTGAACGTGTCGGTGCAGGGCGAAATCACATCCCTGGCTCCCAGAATCTCCTTTGATACCTTTGTCCAGATCATTAGCAAATTTGTACACTGTTTTCTCTGTACTTCCCCCACCAAACTGTCTGCTCCTGCTAATGGCTAATCATGTCAGTTATTACAGACACTGCCAGGATTGATCCGTGCGGCACCTACACCGCTGGAGCTGCAGGTCAGGGAATAGACACAGTTCCTTTTGTCTTCTCCCCAAAGGATTCACTGCTTGCTACACTGCTAGTATTGAGGAAAACTGATTGGACTTACACTGGTATAGTCACTTAAAAGAGGGCCTGGGGACACTGAAAGTGCCCTCATGCTGCACAGGAGGATTTGTCCAGGTTTATGTGGGGCTAGCAGGTATTTGGAAGAGAGACACGAGTAGATAGGCACAAATCCAACTTTCATTAGCAAATCTGTGGGTGAGGAAGGGTATACTAAAACCAAGCACTGCTTGCACAACTGTGGTTTCAGTGACAGCAGCCAACCAATCACCAGTCTGACAGCCGAAGACCACAGTCCCCGTTTTCAGAAGGTGAGCTCTGCCCTGCCAGAGGCAAGGGCTGGAAATTGAGCTGGTGGCAATGTCTGTGCAAATGCACAGCTCATGTCAGGGAGTTCACACTCCAGCCCACTACGTCCACATTTGGAGCCAGGCTTAAGGTAAGTGAAACCAGGAAGACATTGCTGGACCTCCAGCTTTTGAGCCAGGGTGCAGCTCCCACCTTACAAATTAAAAAGGGCAATGAGGGACACACAGCTGTGTGTCTTTATCAGTGTCTGCACAGCTCCAAACAAAGTGTAATGCCAATTTTCCCTTAACAAAGGTGGAAAAAACCCACAACAACAACCAACCAAAAAAAGTATTTTGCACTTCTACCCAGCCACAGCCTCGCTCAGCTATGGCTGTGCTTGAGCACAAACACCAAAGCGCTAAGCAGACACTCCAGGGAACCAAAATGGGAGCAGTTTTAACCCAAGTCACAGAAGGGAAGAGCCTGTTAGTGGACATTTTTCTGCTCTATTTCCTGTTGCATATAGTACCCAGATCCCATTGTGATAGAAGCATTAGAAATGCATAGAGAGACACAGAGACAGGGAAAAGGAGCCTGGATTTAAATATTCAGTGCTAAAGGCACTATATTTTATTTTTGTGAAACACAGATAAACAGAAGCTCTCGAAGAAAGCTATGTATAGTTTAATAAAGTGCACGCTATAGGATGTCCTTGCAGCACTTTTATTAGCATTAATAGGGTCTAAGCTGTCTGTATGTAAATCATTGCAGATCTAGGAGATGAAATATATCATAAGACCCACACGGCTCACCCAAAGAGAAATCCATGAGCTAATTATACTGCATTGAGCAAAACAAAGATGGGGGAAATATATTGTAAATATTCAGCAAAGACTCGTTATTTGCTGTTAATTGCAATCATAGCACAAGGGTTTGCCTGGTACCTATACTTAAATCCATTTCCAGTAAAAATACAAGGGTGTGAAGTGTTCAGAAAAATAATATTATAAGAAGTAGCTCTTGTCGCAGAAAGTTGCCAAGACCATTGACAATGAAGCAAAGTATATTTTACTACCAGGGAGATATTTATCACAAACATGCTTTTTATACGGGAACATATAATTTTAGCACTTTTAATGAGATTAAAAAAAAATTAAAAAAAAAATAATCGGTAATCCTGTAACATTTAGACCAAAGGTTTCATTTGCCTAATTCCAAGGGTGCAATTTAGTAAATCTTGTTGAGAAGTTAAGAACCTTATCCGAACACAATGCAAGGCTTACTTCTTTTGTTGAAACTGTTCCTGGAGCAGTTAATAATAATAATAATAATAATAATAATAATAACAACAATAATAACAATAATAATAATAATAATAATAACAATAGTAGTAACTGGTTGGGGGAATTTACTGGTTCAAAGGGAGTTATTTTTTCCTTCATTTAGCCTGGGAAGTGTGAAGATGGTAACAGATCCATATGATAATCTTCTGACTGGAGAACATACACATGAATTTTCCCTTCATTTATATCTCCTTTTATAATGTAGTCAAGAGGTATGCAGGGCTCTGGGTTACAGAACAGATGGTGGAAGGATGCTTTTCCTTAGCTGCATTTATACATTTTTTACTCCGAGAACCCTTGGAGCTTTGAGCTCCTCCAGTGCCTGGCATGATACAACTCTGCATATGATGATGTGAGCAGGATGAATGATGATGGCTGATGACTGTCATAAAAGGAATTTGCTTGCAAAGCAGCTTTTATGCTCTAAAAAACCCCTCTGGGATGGAGCTTGGAGTGGGTTGATACACTGGTGAGGGAAAATGTCCCAGATCAAAAGGTAATTTATGTTGGAAGATGCAATCCCTTGTTCCTATCCTACCACATGAACACAGGTAGCATTTTCCATGCAGGAACCCTCACCAGCCCTGACAGATACAAATGGACCATCTGGAAGCTGTGGGATCAGCCACCAAAGCCCCGGAGGGAAGCTGCAGCAGAGCCAGGCTCCGCGCTGGCGCTGCCATCCCTCGCTTGGCTGTGGCCAGCAAGGACAGGGTGGCCTTGCAGCCCAGCAGTGAGTGGCTGGAGCTCAAGGCACTGAGGCATCATCCAAAACACAGCAACGTCTGCAACTCAGAACCAGAACATCCGGACCCAGCCTCATCTCTACAAAGCAATCCCAGAAACAGGAGAAATGGTGCAATTTCACAAGATGGGCATTTTCTACTGCAGGGTCTGATCTAGTAACTAAAATGTCTGAAAGTGAACATTGCAACTCTTGAGACAATACAGGGCTAAGCCCTTCCAAGCTGGCTTTCTCCTCTGCAGCAATGTCACATTTAGACAGAAAAGCAGTGTTTCTAGCACAGGACTGCATCCTGCTTTTACAGATAAGATCTTAGGGCTGTGCATCTCTGTCAGCATTTACTGGGAAGCTAAACCATTCCCACAAACTTCACTGGTGAACAGAATTCCAAGTGGTGAGCTCCTCTAAGGTACTGGATTTCATCACTGTTTTTCACACCCTTATGCTCTCAGCACTGCCCTTTCTTGTTGCAGGGGTTTGAATTCACCAGCCCTCCTCCCCTGTCCTGGCACTGACAGGAACCACCAGAGATCCCTGCAATGCTCCCATGCCAGGAGCAGAGGTGATACAGAGAGTGTGGAAAGCTGAGTGGTCAGCAGATTGGAGGGCACCAGTGAGACCACAGATTATACAGTTTTTGGAGCACGACATTGCCAGAAAAAATAGTGGTCCAATGGAGACTGTTTAGAGAGCAGTAAAGAAAATGCCTGGAGGCCCAGGAAATGGGGTGTGTAAGGAAAAGCTGAATGAACAAGGACAACTGAGCCTACCGAACGGAAGATGTGACCGTAACAACAGTGCTCCTGTACCTAATAAACTATATTTAGAGAATTTCTTAAGGTGTCTGTGGTCTGGGTTCTGCCTGCACTGTGCCTGGCAATGTATCTGGAGAAAGCAAAGCAGGACATTTATCCTCTGTTACATTTTCCTTTCGCAGAGTGAACCAGAAAATAAATTTCCTTTGAAGTTCTTTGTCTTGCTCTACAACATATGGAGTCAAAAATGCCCTTCAAAAGACACTTAGTTTACCAAATCTCCTACAGAACAGTATGCAACATTTGCTCTAATATGACCTGGGGATACTTAGACTTGATTTTTTTGTTTTATAAAACCCATTATAATTATTAATGAACACATAAAATAATGTAAATGATAAGCAGTAAGTGTCTTTTATTATTAAGCTCTTAGCTATTTTGCCCATTAAGAAAACCAAATTAAAATAATTGAAGATTATAATCTGTCATGCATTCAAAATGCTCCATAGAAATTCAGACAGGCAAACATATTCAAAGCCTTTAAAAGAGCACACTTAAGAGTCAGTCTAAGCATTCCAGGATTGGCTCATTAATTTTAGTGGAAATATTTTAATTCAACTACTCTTACTGTTTATTGAAATCTTTGCTAAGTACTTACTTATTTATTTTTAACTGAATTTGCAATATGTTTAGGACTCATTTGTGTAAAAGTTCTTAACTCTTATTTCACAGTTGTTTTAGAAGCCAGTAAAGAGACACATCTCTAGCCCTGTATTTCCAAACAAATTACTGCATGTTGCTGAAAGAATCACATATGGTTTCAATAAAAAGATGAAGAAGTCAAGCAGAGAAAAATTAAGACAGATTTGGAGACCCAGCCAGGTGAAGGTAACAGTTAACTTCCATCTCTTTTTATCACATTTGCCAATGACCCCAAGCTATGTCCTAGAAGGAAATTAAAAAAAAAAACCAAACCCCAGAAGATCCTCTAAAACTCTTCTGTCTTCAGAGAAAACTCTCTCTTCTGTGCCTTGCTAAGAGGATGTTTTGACATGGCAAGGGCAGTTTGTAGAAACCCAGCATTTTCACTAACTCCTGCCCTGGGTTTAACAGCAGCTTGCCTGTTCACTTGCCCCTGGACAAAATGACCATTGACTGAGCCAAGTGGCCACGGTGGTGGCATTTACCAACAAGGTTAAGTAGGGAAAGACCTCTACTGGAAAAGAAAGAAAGGATGGAACAGCACATTTTTACTTGGGGATTTCTTTCTTTTTTCAGCTGGGACTGGTTTCATCCCGCACATGACTTTCTAAACACTTTGTATCTGGCCCCAGATAAAAATAAGAGAAGCAAGTCTTTCCAGGGTGAAATTCATCCTTCTGAAGGCTCAAGTATACATCACATTTCCTGGAAGAAGTGGTTTTCTCTTTCCATCAAGAGAAAGAGAGAACTAAGGGCTACACGTAGACTAGAGACCAAATTTTCACATGGTTTGGATTCACTGCTGAGAGCTTAAGTTTTTTCCTCTTCTTTAAAATACAAACCCAAAGCCAAACTATAAAACGTTCCCTTTGCCCCAATGGCTGGATCTCTCCCATGTCAGGTTAAATCTTCCAGCTGAAATCTGTGCAAAGTGATTTCTAATGTTATTTATTTTGATGATAAGACAGAGTACAAGTAGTGCTCCAGAGAGATTAAAGCTGTCATTTATGCCATTAATATAATTGATGATGCAGCCTGCGCTAAGGAAACGAAGCTATGAGATGTTTGAACCCAAATGAAGAGAACCTCTCCCATGTGCCTGGCTTGTTCTGTAGAGAAGCCCGTTCCCCATCCAGCCCTTCCCATCCAGCTTGCCTGCTCCTTACCAGGAGGATTTGCTTCCTCTGCACGCACCCTGCGAGCACTTGGCTAAGGTGCTGCACCAAATGTTCAGCTGCTGACAGCTCCCAGCATTTCACAGGTCATTTGGCTTCCACACGGTTCCCTCTGTCCAAGGGCTCCTCTCCAACCCTGCTGCTCCCTTCAGGCCAATTACATCCACATGGACACACTCCTCTGGAGCCTTCCCTATGCCCACGGGTAGCTCTGATAGCTTTCACTTTTTCTCTCGCTTCCAAGATTTTTTGAACTGTTTACCAGGATTTTCCTCCTCTACCTGGATGAAAATGTTAACACTGAGCAGATGGAGAACAGCATATCAATCAGACTCAATAAAGAGCTGGTAATGCAGTGGGAGAGAATTTCTGCCTGCAACTCTGGCCAGTAACTGTGTGTGACCCCATGCATAAGTACAGGATGAAACTGAACTTGTCAGACTCACGGTCTAATTCAACACTACCATTATTCTGCTTGGGATAAAAGCGGAATAACAATCCCTTTGCCTAGAAAACCAAATTCCATACATGATGAGACAACACACCACAAGCACAGAGTACCTTGTGTGTGCCACAGTGCGTCCAGGCCAAGGATCTGCTGCAGCTTAACTCTTATTTTCCTACCTGCTGAAACTGCAAAGAATTTATGTTTTAGCTTGAGTTGTCCTGACACAAAAAGACTGAGGTCTGCAGGGCTCATGGGGCCAGTCTGCCCTGTGTAACTCTGCAGCTGGTCAAAGTTTCTGAGAGGTGACTTGGGACCGCCAGAAGCTCCTGTCAGGTCTCTGTCTTTACCAGTGAAAAACTCAGGAAACTGCAATTTGTTGCACGGTCTTTTTGATTAAATAATTAGATAATATTCATTACTCACTATTATAAAGGTCAAGAAGCCAAGTTTCTCATATCAGGAACTGGTCAGTGCTAATGGATCTTCCACATTTAATGCTAATTGACAGGACACAGTAATTTCTAAAGCAATATGTGCCTTTTTTCAGGCCTTTTGCAGCCCGAGAACGCCACTGTGAAAATGCTTCAGACTGTAGCAAGGCAAGAGAGAGGGAGCAGAGCAGCTCTGATGGGAAAAGAAGATTACAGAACACCTCCACGTGACCAACATCTTATCACTGCCAGAACCTTGATAGCAGAAGCAACAAAACTAATTTTTACTACTCTTTCCCTTATCTCTCTGGCAAGAGAGCAGATTCTTCACTGCAGTGACTGAAGGCATCCCAGTGGAGCTGATGTGCTGCTATCAGGTGAATTTTGGCCCTGAAGAACTGAGGCTGGTTCATACTGTGCAAGATGCAAGGGGCTGATACTGCCTGACTGGGATTTGAACCAGATGCACAAACCCTCCTCTGCTGTAGAGGATGCTCTATGACAAAAGGTGAGAGGGAATACCTCTGAGAGTTCAAAACACACTGTTCTTACTCCTCTGACAGACGAGTTGTGACAGGCAAGAGAAGATCATCCCTCATCATCTGTTTAAGAAGGGCTACCCACTGTTTCTTTGCAGAGGGTCCCATCCTGCAGCACCTTCTTGCAGCTGACCCCACTGCTGCCTGTGGTGGCTGTGCCTAAATGCAGACAAAGTCAAGAAGAACAAATCATGGCAGTGGGAATTTGTCCTTGTTTCTTTTTGAAGTGTATCTCTCCTGAAGCCTTATGTCATTACACCACGTCTGCCACAAAGCAAGCCTGGAGAAGAGAATCCAGCACCTTTCTGGGTAAAACTGAGCACGAAACTCCAGTGCTCGGTGCAGAAGATAAATAAGGGTAGCAAATATGACCTACACAGGAGGAACCTGATCACTGTAACTAATGATTGAGGCCCTCAGCTGATATAAATCAGAGTAGACTCAGTAGCTTCAAACAGAGGCATGCTAATTTATTTCAGCTGAAAATCCAGTCCATGGCGTTCAGAAATTTAGCTGCACAGCAGAAGAACAAGTGAAGAATGATCTTCACTCGACCCACAGCAGCACTCCTCTTGGAAGGACAGTGAGCTTGGACACAGGGAACTAGCATTCAGGGGAGAACAAACACACTGGTGTCCTCAGGAAGGAACCTCTTCCCAGACTCGAGGGATATAATTGGTCTTAGAGCGTGTGACCTTTGCTTTTGTAGCGAGCTCTGGCTTTCCCAAAGGCATGCACTGAACTCCCAATGGCATGATGCCTACAGATATTACTGATCATGGAGAAGTGGTGTTGTGGCATGATTGTGAGTGCTGCTCTCAGCATAAAATAAAGCTTTTGGACCTGCCTGCAAATAGATAACAATGGGAAACAATAATAAAACCCTCCAGTGCATCTATTTTGGAGAACAAAATCTGCTGAGGCTCGTATTTGAGACACTACTTTGGGATGCTTGCAGAGCAGGATTTAAAGCTCTGCAGCTCTCAAAGTCTCTCAAAAAAGTTTAATTACAGGAAGAGCAAACCTATTTGCTTGTTACATAGGGTAGATTACATGGCACAGCACATACAGAGTTACTTCAATGGTCAGTAGAAGGAAACACCGACGTGAGGAGGCAGGGAAGGAAGTTCTCTGCACTATGGGAGCAATGCTAAGAGACACCAGTGCAGGTCTAGATTTGATGACCCTGAAGGATCCTGTCCAACCTGAGATATCAGATAATTCTATGATTTATTGATGGTGTGAGGTGTCTTTGTTCCTAGGACTCATCCTCTTTTGTTACACAGACAAAATATTGAACGCTCTGTAACGTTTCCCTGATGGCCAAATTCTGCCCATTATGCACACATATGTTTCCTTCCACAACAGCTATGCTGGACACTCAAGAGCTGTATCTTTCCTTCAATAAACTTGCAGAGCAAGACACCACAAGAGCTCTGTGCTCAGGAATTGTGTCAAACAGGCTGACATCAGGCTGGCGCACCCATCCCGCGCAGCTGGATCCAGCCCGTGCCCACGCGTGCACATCTGGCACACAGCTGCGTGCAGGACATGCTGCCAGGCTCATGCCAGCACCCCCTCTCCCAGACAGCTCTCCTGTGCCCTCCCATCACCCTCCTGCAGCCCCTGCCTATGCTCAGGTCCCCCAGCACTGCTGAGGGGACACCCCGAGTTCAAAGGGTACCCTGAGACCAACACCCTGAGTTCTAAGGGTACCTTTCTCTCTGGTGTGGGTGTCCTCAACTCAAACACCCCTTGTTTGTGCAGATGTGCCTCGTGCATCTGGGATGGGAGACTGCCTTCGAGGGAATTTCAAACCTGGCTGAACTCTGCTCATTTGGAATGAATTCACAGGGCTGGATTTTTGGCAAGTTTTTCTCTTTCATTAACTCTATTTCTGTGTGGGTTTGATCTGAGACCCCTGCTTGCTTTGACTTGAATTCATGTTAGACTTATTCATGTGACTTATTGATGTGCTTCCCATCCACAAACTTTTAATGCAAGAGGCAGACAGGCCAGCTTGAGGACATGGTGCNAAAAAAAAAAAAAAAGAAGCAGTAATTTCTGACACATTACAGAGCCTTTTCATATCTCACTTTCATTTTTGGCACATTCTGGTACTGGATTTTAACTCTCCAAAGCAAGTAAAAGTCCTCAAACATAACAAATACAAGCTTCTTATCCTCCAAAACCCACAAAAACAACAACTGCATTCAAGTCATCAAGGATTTTCGAGTCCAGACTGGTCTGGGATGCTTATTCTCAACTCCCCTTTTAACTGCAGATACTCTGATAGACATACGGAATTTCTTGTTTAATTT
This sequence comes from Tichodroma muraria, assembly GCA_013390105.1. Lineage (NCBI taxonomy): Eukaryota > Metazoa > Chordata > Aves > Passeriformes > Sittidae > Tichodroma > Tichodroma muraria. The sequence continues at coordinate 10,718 of WAAG01057629.1, read as the reverse complement.
TTTTTTTCCGCAGTATTATTAATTGATAATTTAATTTTTGATCTGGTGAATTACATGCATTATATGAATTCACCATCGGTGAAATGACAAGTTTAGAGCGGAATAGTTTAGGTAAGCAGATTGTCAGTTCTTATGGCTGTAAGACATAATTATGTACAGCCAACTGTGTAACGCGCTTGAAAAAATTATAAGCCTAGGCACAGAAATTAAAATTATTTCAAGATGAAGTTGTACAAATACAGCTGCAAAAAGCTGCAAAATCCTATTAATTTATGCCAACTGTAGTGGGTAGTGCAGGGGAGATCCAGCCCCCACCTCCCTGCCAAAGGAAGTTTAACACCCAGTGAATAGAGGGCTGGGTGTTTAAACAGGAGACTATTTCAGCTATGCTTTATGTACTCATAAACTTGTGGGCATCAGCTGGTAACTCGGTATGATGACTTCTCAGCGTGTCAGGGCAAACATTAAACGCTAAATTACCATATGTCAGCTTAGGGTGGTTAATAATTCTACTGCATCTTGGACAACTTGAAGCTTTTTCTGAAATTGCTGTCAAATCGAATCTTTCCTTCGATCAATAAAGGAGCACAAGGAAATACACCATTCGTGGTGTCGAAAAGAATAGATTAGCAAAATACTGTAAATGCAGCTGGCAGGGACAACAAACTGCATTCTCAAAGCTAGAGATGCCCAATAATCACGTCGATATTTCCAATGAGGGGACCCATGTGAGGAAATGGCAGTGTCTGTTCATCACATACCTGTTGTTCTGTCCTGGTTGCCACCAAAGCTCCCCTGACCCCATGCTACCCATGGATCTAACAGGCAGCAGGTAATTACAGGAGCAATATTTGTTCTACACCACTGGGTCTATCAGCTGCAGCCAGAGGAATGAAATAGAGAGCGACTGTGAGCATGGAGAACCCATCCGACCTGCTGCTTGTTTTCCAAGCTGTGTAACACAGACATTTCTGGCAATACTGAGGATCAGGACCAGCTGGGAACAGCCAAATCACATAGGAAATGAAGAAATCTTCACACTGGGCTTATTTAGAGGGGTACTACCCACCCCGGATCATGCTGCTTCTGCCACTTTTACTCTCAGTCAAGCACAGCTACAACAAACACACGCTACTCCAGCACGTAAAACAGATTGGAAGAGATATTGTCTCCTCTGTGCATTTGACAGCATCAATGACACACTTCAAGATATTCAACACTGGGAAATTGAGACCAGGTCTCCAGTTCAACTGTGTCTCCTGTCAAACACCTGAAACCCAAATCAAATTATTCCTAGGGTTTCCTGCACATCTTACTATGGATATGCAGAATATCTGGCCATGGGCTTCTGTAGTGCAGCCACAGGATGCTGCAGCCTCCATGTGAGCCCTGGAAAAGATTATTCCTTAATATCAACTGACAGAAAAGGTGTTGCACTGCAGATGGCTTTGCTGAGCAGCACCCAGCCTGCTCCTTGTGCCCATGAGCAGCCCTCTAGGAAAAGGGTTGGGAAACCCTGCTCCAGTTTCTTTTTATTGCAGCACTAATGAAATCTGAGCTCTTACAACATTTCAGTGTTTTCTCCTGCTCTTTGATCTCTTCACTACATTCACTGTTGTGTCAGATTTTATATTTCAGCTGTGAGTCAGAAATATGTTCTCTGGGTCTTACAGATCCATCCCAACCAGCACACACACCTTCCCAAAGCCTTGCTGGAGCCTGGTGACAGCAGAAGTGGACCTGAAACAGAGTGGTCCCCAACAACCTTTAGAACCATCAGCAGTGAGTAAGTAGCACCCATTTCTTATAGCACATTTTTTGAGCATTTTGATTTTTGCTAATTCAGGTCACTCCATCCAATATGCCGTTGCTGATAGATTCAGTTGTAGCAGTAGTTCTCAGGCTGCAGGGCCCTGAGAAAGTGATGTGAAAGTTGCTGGTAGCAGGAAATTGCCTTCATAATACTTTCAATTTAAAAAAGTTGGTAATGACGCAGGGAATAGGTCCTGTGGGAACCAGGAAGGTTGAAAATAATCCACCAGTGAAAGAATTGTGAACTGCTGACTCTGGGCATTTAATTGGGATGGAATTACAGGTCATCTCCCTCCATCAATCCTGTGTACACTCCAAAGGTGATACTAAAAAGGAACAGATTATTATTATTTCATACAGTATCTTTTTTTTTTTTTTTAATCAGAGGAGATTAAAAGAAAACAATCTGCCACATACCCAAACCATGCAGCTGCTTTATAAGCCATGCCTTGCTCTCTGAGCTGTGTAAACCAGCACAGCTTCTCTAAATTCAGCTTTACACCCATTTCCAGTGGCTGCCAGGCTGACCCAGTATTTCTGTGGTGATTAGAGTGGGATATTGCTTCCTGTTTATTTCTAGGCAAGCTCAAAGTTGGCTCTTGTGCCTTTGAGGAGCTGGATGTATGTGGGGAAATGATGTTTCTTCAAATTCTAAATCTTCTGGGCTTTTTCGTTTTTTCTTTTTAATAAGAAGCAGGAGGAAGATTTCCTGACCCTCTGAACTATCCCTGGGTTTGAATACACTACATGGCATGCCTGTAAACACAAGAAGAAAGCTCTTGTGTGAAACTTAAACTGCAGAGGATGACAGACAGCAAATGGGATGCAAGCCAAGGAACATGACAATTAGCACAGAGAAAGTTTTCAGGGTTTATTCCATCAGTCAGCACTTAAGGAGGCTTTGAAGGGGAAAAAGCATCCTTTTTATATTAATCCACTACTTCTGCACTTTCCCCCTATTCCATGGATTTAGTACTTAGCTGCTAAATATCTATATGCAGAGCTTTATTAAGAGGAGTTGGTTTACTTTTTGAAAGATTCCACATCCATTAGTTCATAGAGAGAAAAGAGGCAAAATCACTTCTCCCGCTGCAATACCCAGAGTTTAAATGACGATTTACTCTTCCCCAGCTTTTAGTACTTAAAGATGTGGATGAGAAAAGAGCTAGCATTTCTTGCAATGTTATTTCTGGTCATCACCTTACTAAAGAGTCGGTTGTGCTACTGATGATAAAGTAATTCAGTAAAAGCAAAGGGAAAATCCCCCCTTTTCTCCCCCTTTTCTTTTCTATCTTGGCAGACTTCACATCTGAAGAGGCACCTTACTGTTCCAAGATAAAATATTTTCTTTTTTCTTTAAAAAGAAAAAGTTCTCTCAAGCAAGAACTTGGGCAACAGCAGGGGAACAACGCCATGCCAGTATTAATTAGCAAATTCCAAATGAATCATAGTTTGTGCTTAGCAGGGTATGGTTGAAAACGATGTGAACTTTTAAAATGTTGTGTTGAGCATAGAAGTTACAGCTTACTTTTTAAATATTTTTTTTTACCAAGACTAACAAAGAAAGAGTTGCTTTGGAAGGGCATCTTATTCATTTCCTCCATGGCCCTGTTCCCAGGCATTTGTGCTCTTGCCCATCTCTTTATCCAGAGGATTACACCCACCCTTAGCTCATCCCCTTTGGTTCGAGGCCACCACTGGGGGATGGCATTTTGCCTCTAATTAAGAGGTGGCATGTGGGGTTGTCCCCACTGTGAATCACCTGGCAGGGGGTGCACGGTGACATGGAACACTTGTCACCTCCATGCCTCTTTGATCCCAGGTCCCCAGGACTCCAAGATGTGCCTCCCCCATGGAGGAGTGGTGCTCCAGCCCCTCCCTGCCAGGGCTCTCCACCACAGCACAGGAGGCAGAACTGGGAAGTGGCTACATCTGGCAGCACTGATGGACTCTAATCTTAATTTCAGGATTATCCAGGTTGTGATTAAGCTGGGGCACCTGCCAGTGCAAGCCTCATCAATTCTCTTTGATTTGGAAAACTCTGCATCTGTGTCAGAACTTCAGTTTCGATGCAGAGCTCTGAGGCTGCTTTTCCTCTCTTTCCCTTCGATATTGAGTTTAAAAGAATCAGGAGCTGAGAGAAGAGACTGATGCACTGGTCTGGGGTAAGCAGCCATGGGAGGCTGTGAATATTCACTCAGGTAGCTACAAGGAGAAAAAGATGCCCTTGGCAAGCTGAGAAACGTGAGATTCCCAAGTCTCCCTGTGCTTTCCCTTACCCTGGCAAACAGAACTGACAGTGCACAGAAGAGCTGGGGGCTATTGCAACATAAAGAACAACTGCAACATCCACTGGGATCCAGAACATTCAGAGCTATTTTAATCAAATTACTATCGATTAGGGACAAACTAGAGTCTACTGAAGTTAATGGACACATTTCCATCGACTTCAAAGGGCTCTGAAACAGCCTGTAACCGAAAACAAGCAAGTACTAAAATGAGAAAATGCATTTGAGTCTCACCCTAATTGCATGAGATGAAAGAACTGTTTCAGCTGGAACTTTTTGAAACTATTCTGCCCGAGACAAATGTCAAACACCTCAAATGGTGAAAAATTCAGCAAAGCTACCAGAAAAAAGGAGAGTCTGACAGCAGCAAGTGTGGCCAGCTGAGGGTACCAGAGACACACAGACAAATGTATCAGCTCTCCTGACAGCTTTGGAAGACCTTCACTAACTTACAGAGGAAAAAAATTGCTGCAATTCTGTGTGTGTTTAGATATATACACTAATTTAGTTTTACTTTCCACTCGAATTTATTTTCTCTAAGAAGGAAGAGGTTTTTTCTTCTTTTTCCCTGGAAATGTTAGTGTTTAATTCCATGCTACAAATGTATCTGTCCTTTTGTCTTCACAGGATCTAATCATCTCCTCTGAGGGACGAATATGAAATCATGACACAAGCAATTCGTTTAAAGTAGCCTCTTTTACTGCCTAGAACATTTCGTTGTCTTTAAAGCTATATATTTATGTGACAGCCAGACATCCATTAAAACCCACAAACCTTAAGGCCTATGAGGTACAAAAGGGATTTCTTCTTTTAAATTTTTATAGGGAGAAACCCAGGCCTGAATACTGGAGGGTCATAACTTTACTGACCTTCATTATATTCTGTTCTTCCCAGAGCTGCTGTAATTAAGTGTTGAGTCAGTGGATGAAATAAGTTTTTTTTTTTTTTCTATTTAAGAAGCCAAATTGAGATGGCATTTAAAACAGCTTGTAAGGACCAGCAGCACTATATTGATGTCAACTCTAGGACTACCCTTCTCCAGCTTTTATTCATTCAACAGCCTTAGAAAGTGAACAGACAAATCCCACTTGAGGTCACCTGTGCCATGCTGGGATGGCAGTGGAGACTGCAGTGGTTTTCTTGACTGCATGGTACTTGAGAAAATTTGTGGCAATATTAAAGGAAGAAGTTGGGATTAAATGCTACATTTTGCCTAATTCTTTCCTCCATCAACTCTAAAGGGGATGTTTTTCTCAAAGTGTACCAGAATAAGTACCAGAATCTGCATAGATAGAGATTATATATATAGATATAGATTCACATGGATGGATGACAATTCCAGCAGCACTGTCACCAACCAAAGAAGAGTACAAACATCCAACAAATACCCAGATACCAGAGGTCTGATTGACAGCTCTTTGCAAGAAAACCACACAGAAGACTGTCCACCAAAGGCACCAGTCCCAAGGCTTTCCAGACAAACCCTTCATCCATAAAAACCCTGTGGGAGAGAACAGGTGCAGAGCACAGCAGGAGCTGATGTGAGCCCTTTTTCCAGCCATGTCAAACCACAGTGTTCAGCCAGGGGAGATGCTGTTCAGCCTTCCCTTCGTGTTGCTCCCAACCAAGCGTCACCTCAGTGGTCACCTCGAGTGTGTGACTGAAGGGAGCATGGGATGAAGAGCTGCAACCTCCACATCACTTCAGATACCCAGCTGGGATTGAAAGATATGGTTCAAGCCCCTCTTAATGTCCTATTATCTGTGGATCACTGACAGGGTTGATTATAACAGTTTGACACGGCTCCAGAGGAGCTGTTACAGACTATTGTGTCAATAGGTACCTAGGGAGTCCTTAATCTGCAGATACATGTGTAAAAACAGCAGACTAAAAACACAGCTTTTTTTTTTTTTCCTTTAAAAGTTGTTATTGCTAAAGCAGTAAAAAGAAGCAAAAGTAATGCTCATTGTAGAAATAAAAGCCCTGTCATTTTTCCCATGACAAGAGCACAAAAGAGTCTGAAACCCAAGATTTTCCCCTTTCAGTTGTAATATAAAAGTGATCCAAAATGTTTACGCCAGGAGACAATTTGGAATGACTTGTTTTCCTGCTGAGCTATAATCTTGGTCAGCGGGAATGCTACTGATGTGACTCAAAATGTATTGCTGCTCTAGTGTGAAGGAAAGAAGGGGTGAACTCTCATAATTCTTAAATTAGCAGAAATGTTTTTTTTGTGTATACAATGTGCGAAAGTACAACAGTAAACATGAGGGGAAATGTTTGTTTTCCTCAGAATCTGGTAGCTGGATTTGATTAAGGGAAGTGTACTTCCATGTTAGGTTCTCATGAGGCTCCTGGATACTGCAGAGACAGGCGGGGTGTGCAGGCACACACAGAGATACTGGCATGGTACAGAGAATATACAATTATCACTTATGAAGTCACAGGCTCCTGCTTTTAACAAGCAGATTCTTTCAAAACACTGATTTGCCCAGTGAGGTCTGTGAGATGCCACATACTCAGAGCACAGGGCAATTCAAATTTGTTTTGCCAGAAAATGCTGTTAAAAATGGTTCACTTAGTAAAGAATTCTTTTTACAAGCAAGAAGTTAGAAGATGCCTTGGAAACATCTGATTGCTCATTCTTCAAGCAGTATCTTTTTGCAGATACAGTATAATTTTAAAAAAAGGGTATGAGGTACATAAACATCCAGCATCTCTCATGAGAACATCACTGATTTTCAGTCTTATTTCCATTTAGTCTCAACAAAGAGTTATGCAAGAGAATAAACACTTGTGATGCTAGCAATTAGCATCAAAGGGTCTTTAGCTGCAAAGGTCCTTTAGCTGCAAAGGGTCTTGAATGTTTCTTTCTACTGACAGTCATGACAGAAGAGCACCACCATCTTATGAGAATTTTAATAAAAAATTACTGAAAGCAGAACTTCCCTCATGTGACTTGGCACACCTCAGTCCTCAGGCCTTAAGGGGAAAAAGGCTGCATTGCAAAGACCATACAATAGAAAAATATTTGACAGTATGTTTCAAAACATTATTTAAATAGAGACTTCTGTTCAAGTTATTAATGCCTTTAATATGGATTCTCATCTCCTCTTCTCTTTTTATTACTTTCTTTGTCTTTCTGGTTATTTAAAGGGCTGTGAAAAGAGCTGGTCAGCACTTCAGAGCTCCCACTGCTCGTCAGCGACAGATGCCGACCATAAAGTTAAAGCCAACACAAAAGAAAAGCCCAATGCAGATTTCTTTTTTCTCCTCTCAGGGGAGGGAAGGCAAACACATCCATCCTTCCCTACCCTGCTCCTCCCAGCTTCCTACCAGAGAGCGACCCTGGAGCCAGAACCGAGCTTGATGGCTTATTTTAACTAAGAATGTGGGGGAATGAACTCTTTATTAATCACTATCTGACCTGGAGCAGAACTGCTGCCCCATGAGGGAGTGCTAAGGGAAGCCCAGGAGAACATCCTATGCTGCATCCTCAGAACAATTTGCAGGTGCTTGGGCAGCCTGTGCCCCCTCCTCTGGCACCACGCTGTCCTTTCCTTGGGGCAACAGCTGGCTGTGACAGCCCGTGTGTTTGATGGTCTGGATATCACACACATGGGAAAAGGGTCACGCTTTCCAAATCATCTGGTGCAGTAATGGGAGGAGACAGCTCCCCAGCAGCAGGAGCCAGAACATCTCTGCGCTCTGACACCGCGTCAGGGCAGCGGGACAGGCCAAGGCAGAGCGGCGATCTCCCGTGTCCTGCAACATCTGGTCATCTCCATCTGACCAGGGGTGGTGTCAGATCGTGCCAAAAGCATCTGGGCTCCTTGTTTGCTTCATCTCCCACACCTTCAATCTGAACTAATTCAAAGCACAGATGAGCTGGTGAATTTTTACTGATCATGAAAGCTGGCAGCATTAAACAAACACAGCCGAACAGGACAGATACAACCCAAAGGCAAAAAACTTGAGTCCTGTCTTCTAATACACCTGCCAGTCTAGTCCCAGGCTCTCCCAGTAACAGTTTCTTATCCTGACATGCTGAATGTTTATGTAGCATTTTCCACATTAACGGCACAGCAAGGAAATAAAGAGCCAGACGATTCATGTTCATGAGTAAACAATGTACACAAGGAGAGAAAAAGCCCTAATCCATTTGGAGTCTGAAATCAGATCTCCAGGGATGCTTTAGATTATTGCCCTACAGGATGCCCAGAGTTTGTAGCCAACTTAATGGCTTTCCTAATACCAAGAAGCTCCTAATGAATAACAGGGCTGGATGAAAAAACTTTTTATAAAAAAGTCACTTACAACTGGATTAAGTGTATCAAGATGTTTTCTTTGATATTGTCTTGTCAGTTCATATCAAGTGACTCTTCCATGCTTTCATGTCAGGTAATTCCCAAGAAATTCATGGCTACAATCTAAAATAAACGTGTGACTTTCAAATCAGCGAGAGCTGAATGATAGGAATTTTAAATTGCTGGGATAAAACTGCTAGCTACTTCATAACACTCATGCTGCTTCCAGATTTAATACCTGCCTTTTCAAACACTATCAATTCACTTAATATGTCAGTGGGGAATAACATTACTTTATTTTATTTTCCTTTATAAGGATCCTGAACCATTTTCTCTTACAGAAATGTACCAATTACCCACATGCCAATTGTCCCAGCCACACTCTGATCTTACAGCGTGGACATTCAGCTCAGGTGCACACAGAGCTTTCTGATGCTACAAAAGGAACACTGTGGGCTAAATTCCGGACTGATGTAAGCAGGCACATTTCTGCTGACATCAATGGAACTGCACTCCCCGACGCAGGTTCTGAGTTTTGCCCTCTGCCCTAAGAATCTCTGACAAATGCCGATGGAAGTCAGAAAGAAACCTTTCATGTGAAGAATTCCTAATTTAAGAAATTAGCAGAGCAAAGCCATGGAAAGAGAGGGCAGAAAGAAGAGACCATATTGTTCCATTTGTGCTGGGATAGGCAAATTGTATCTTAACTCTGGCAGCTGGGACATTTGAGGATGGGGAATTTCCACTGGGGCATGGCCAGAGGTGCTGGTACCGCTCCCTGCCCTTGCAGGACTGCTCGGTACGAGGAGCACAACAGGAAAAAAGGGAGCCAGTGTTCAGAAAAGGCTGCATCCAAGGAAACACTGAGGGATCAGGTGTATGGGGGCAGAGCTTGGCCACTGTGTGTGGCACAGGGGCTGCAGAGACTGCAAGCACAGCGAGCAGTGCCAGCGACGGAGGCCGTGTGGCTGCGCCTGCCCTGGCTAATTGGTCCTGCTGAGGGTTTGGGGGTGTTCCAGGGCACAGTGCCAGGCTAATGGAGCTGTGTGGCTGCTGGAGCAGGGCTGGAGCTCTGCAGGGCACTGGCCTGGGCTGGCCAGGCTGTCCTGGCTGCTCACAGTACCACGGCTGCCTCACCTGTGGTGACGATCCCCAGCTGTGCTGCAGCGAGCTCTGCCTCCTGCGAGGATACAACAGGCTCTGACCAGATAAAGGAGCTTCATTGTTCCAAAGCTGCATCCACTGACCACATCCCAGAGCTACCAGCTTGCTCTCCACCTTTTGCAAGCTCCCCTGGAGGAGGCAGAGCATGGTTCTTTGATCTGGGCAGAGCTGGCAATGCTGGGAGCTCTGCAGCAGGTCCCTGCCAATTTATTTCTGGTAATGGATTGTGCCACTGTTACAGCACTGTTTACACTGACTTATTCAGAGTGTATCTGCATATATACTATATGTGCAGCTCTCACCAATGCTGGGTAGAACTTATTCTGCATTGATTAGGATATGCTGGGAGATAAGCCAAACATTGTTAGCACAGAGTATCACACTGTACTTGGAAACCTTTACCTTGACCTTACCAATTCCTTTCAGCAAGGAAAACTCACCTGTCCTGCTCTTCTGGAAACTACCAATAAAGCTCCAGTTTAGGATGTTACCTGCAATACCACTGATGCCAACACAGTTCAAAGACACAAATAATATTCTCAACAGACTGAGGAGCCCACTGTGGTATCCCAAGCACTGGGGGATATTATCCAAAGAAACTTTTTTAGATTTGAAATGTTTTAGGATTTAAGTGGCACATTAAGAACTGAACTGTAGAAGCCAGCATTTCAAAACCATAAGTGATTTGCTCCTGGGTGAATGAGCACTGCATGATATTACCCAAGGGTAAGAAAGAAGGAGCAAGGCCCTAACATGAATCCAGTGCTGAACCTGGTTATACATATGTGTGATACTATGGCAGGGAAAAATTAGGAAGAAGAGATGGGAAAGAAATCAGTTGCAGCCGTGTGATAAAGGAGGAAGACCTCACTATATCTGCAGACTGGGGTATAAAACCTGTATGAGCCAGTAGGGAAGATATTAATGAGCACCAGACAAATCTAACAGGAGGTATCAAAAGCAGATACCAAAGATGTAAATAATGAAAGAGCAAAAACACGCAGTAAGAGAACGAGACTGAAATGGGTTTTGAATCTTTTGGACACCAAGTAACAATTTAATTTGCACTGACCTTCTAGAAGCAGCCTCAAATCTGATTTTAGATAAGCAGGCTGCAGTGCTGGTGCTCATTCACAGAGCAGAATCC